>CM060929.1:917821871-918132590 GCA_030765085.1 Allium cepa | reverse complement strand
TAGTTCACATATATGTCTAGGAAAGTCTAGTGAGATAAATTAAGGGTAAAGTCTGCATTTCAGTTGAAGAAATTTTATGTATATTGGTTTCCAGTTTTTCCTTTCAAATAGCAAACATGGTAAACTATTTTTAAAAGACCCTCTTGGTATAGGCAGTTCAAATATAGTGCGTGCATGGCATAAGTAATAGGCATAAATAGGAAAGAGTAGTATTTTATTTCTTTGCTTTTTATAATAGACAAATTTTAGATGCACAGTAGTTTTTTATTTTATCCATGTACTTTTCCCAAACATAGACTGTCCATGAACAATACTGTGCATATTTTAGGTGATACACCTGGGTACATATTCATATCAGTTGTCATGCACTAAGTTAGGACACTTAAGTGGATATATATACATTGTTAAGAGTGGAAGGCTGTGAGTGGAAGTGGTTTTACATACCACTAGTGCACAGGTTGTTTCAGAGGGCTTACATTTGTTATGATGACCGAGCCTAGTCTGAAGATCTCACCACTGACTGGATTTGTTTTAGTAGAAGCTGGAGTTGTTAAGGCTTGATATAGGTAGGTTAGTAAATGTTGCTCAAAGCAGAGGATGTTGCAGAGTAGTTGCATATTGGGAGCTGTGCACCTGTGCACGTGCTTATCAGCAAGACTTGCCTTTTCGGATATGATAATCAAGCCCAGACCTGATTGACTTATTAAGACTGAAGTGGCCGAAGGAAGTGAGGGGTATAAGTGTGGTGATGAGGGAAAGCATGTTCGTGACTCAGGGTAGTAAAGGTAGGATAGGGACTTCTGCATTTTTGTAAAGCCATGATGTAAACTATGTGTAAACATATATAGGGGCTTAGGTAGGGATGGTCTGGAAATTTCATGAATTACTTTTGCATAGTATATCTAATATATTGTAGGAGAGTAGTGGTTGTTTAAGAGATGCAGTGCTTAGTGGAAGTAGTTGGGAATTTATGCACATTAGTATAAGATTGAACTGTAATGGGAATGGGACTAGATTTGGCAGAGGGATGTTAGGCAGGTGGTGTTGTATAAGGTAGTGTGAGCTGGTAGAAAATGTCAGCTTGCATTTGTATTCTAAAGAAGTCTGTGCATATCCAGACTTGCAATAAGCTGTACATAGTGTTATCAAGTGTGCATGTAGAAACTGATATGAGTAGGGTGCATGACTGATGATAGAAGTAGTCAGGTGGGAAGTAAAAGTGGGGTGAAGTTTCAGTGTTTCCATAATTTCCCGAAGTTATTTCGTAACTGACTCGAAGCATTGATGAAGATGGCTCGGGGAGATTTGGGTGGTGACTCGGGTAGTTGAGTTTCTTTTGCTTGGTAAAGTTTTGCCTGGAAGTTAGACTGAAGTGAGTCTGCATATGTACTTAGGAATGAATGCACTGATTTTTGATAGAAAGAAAGAAGAGTTTTGATTCAATGAAGCATGTGCATGTCAGGCAAGGTCTGGGTATAGGCTGAAATTGGTTTGGATAGATGAAGCTAAGTCCAGATTTAAAAAGGGACTAAACTCAAGCAGCTGAAAAATATTGTGAAACTGGAAGATAGGGAGTGTGCATGCAAGCTTGAGTCTGGAAAATGTGAATCTAAGATTGAAGATGTTAGGCAGCAGTGAGGTGATATGCGTGCATGCACGTAGCCATGTCATCGTACATGAGGAAAAGAAAGAAATATTTTGTGCACGAGTGTATTCAACATTTTGCCACAGTAGTTTTAGGAAAGATTTTGTCGTAAAGTTTTGTGTTGGCACGATTCACTTATTTAGGAATATTTTTGGTCACGTTACACGGTGGAGTGGTCGAGCAAAGCAAACAAAATTATCGTTCTATCTTTAATTTTTCTTTGACCGTAAAATTCTTAAGTCGCATTTTCAATATTTGAATTTTGTTCTAGATCTGAATCTAGGCGACATCCGAGCAATTTTGATCGTTATTCTCTATCGTTCTTTACCAGTGAATAGCCGTTTTGAATTCAAATTTTCTGCAGCTTTCAGGTGAGTATTTCTCACCAGACATACGTATTTATATTTTAGTAAATTCTTGCAAGTGTATGTGTAAAATTGTATTTCACTATTACCTATCTGTAGTGTAATATAGAATGATGGACCCCATTTAAATTGACACCTCATCAGTTATTATCTGTTGTATTATATTCTGCAGTTATATTATATTATTGTTTATTTACTGCTTAAATCCCCACTGCAAGTTCCCTGTTATATATATATTGTTATAGGCTGAAATGATAGGCCTAAATGATTATTACTGTTCACTTGTTCTGTTAACTGCTGTAAATTTACTTGGGATTGCGGGTTTGAAATGATAGAACCCGGGGTTTTATAAATTTCGGGTTGAAATGATATAAATCCGTATCACTTGACCTAGGCTAGAAAACTATATACAGGCCCGTGGTTCTTATAATATTTTCTGAAATATTTAAAAATTATTTTGGAAGTTAAATATTTGGGTTAATATCTTTAAAAAGCTTTTATTTGATTTTTGAACAAATATTAAATGAAATAAATAAATAAATATTTGAATAAAAATTTTGAAATATAACTTAGTTTGGAAATTCTGGATTTTGAAAGATTAAGATTGCAGTTAATAAATAAATAAATAAATAAGTTATATTTAGAAATATTTATTAAGTCAAACGATCTACTGCAGCATTTAAATGCTGTCTTTTTGAAATTGGACTAGTTTTACCCATAACTTTAGGTAACATTTCCTAAGTGCTATAGAATCTAGAATTTGATTGTTTTAAAATTTATGGGATTTGATAAATTTTATTTTATATTTAAGTTTGGAAATCTTAAGATAAGATATTTATAACTAGATTTTCCTTAATAAATTTAAGATGAATATTCTGGTATTAAGTAAATTTTGAAGATATTTAATGGCTAAAATTTGGAGTTTTATTTATAGAATTTATGGGAATATTCAAGACTAAATAATAAAACATTGACTTGTTGAAAGAATAAAACCCAAACTTAGTTTGAACAGTAAATACTCCAAATTGAATATATATATAGAAATTGAAATGGTTTTAGGAACATAAAGTGATATTTAAATTATGGTTTAAAACTTTAAATAAAGAAATATATTTGTAAAGCTATGTAAATTGTCTTCTTTACAAAGTAACCATAAAGTTAAATCATTTATTCTATATACTGTTGAATGTCCAAACCATTGTGTTTGGGAGTTATGGATTTTAAGGTAAATTTTCCAAAATATTATGTTTTGAAGATATAATTCAAATATTTGGTTTCCAGATATTATAATTTTAAGCAGTATTGTTTTGGAAAAGAATTATATTCGAATATAACGATACCCTATTGTTTTGGGTTTTAAAATGATATCGTATTTACAGTTTTGAAATAGAAATCATTATCCTGGTTTTAAAGAATAAACTGTTTTTAAATGACCACGGGTTATAATAACGTTTGGTTGGCAAAGAGACCGGGATCGGATATGGACATACTCTCTGTCGATACCGAAAACCACTTTGACTAACCGTGTGCGCGGTGGAGATTCCAGAATGAAGTAGGTTGGTGGTGACGGTTTCCTGAAAGGTATATACGTGGACCCGACTCCCGTGAGTTGGCATAAGGTGGCTAAAACAGGAGCGATTCTCGGATTAATGAGGTAGCTCCTCTGATCGAACGCACTTCTTCGTATACCATTCTATTGCTTATGTGATTGTTTGGGTGCACCCTTTGATTTGGGAGTGTTGTTCGAGGTGGGCGGTTGCTGCGGCTTCGCGTTACCACCGGTCCGGATAGCAATTGGTATATCTACCCTGGCATTGCCTAGTTGTGCCGTGTCACCTACCATATCGAGCCTTGTACGAGTTTGGTTTTCTCCCGTAGCCCGTGTGGTATCCTCTAGTTGCTTCCCGAGTAGGAGGAGCTATGATATTGGATGGACTACTGGGACTATTACGTGTTAAGGTGGAAAATGTAAAGCCTTAATGCTATTTAAAAGTATGTTTATTTTACCGTAGACACTATTATAATAGCGCAATATACTACATAGTAAATAGTTTAACGGATCCTTAGAGGATGGGCGATCCCAAGCATCCTTTAAGTTACTCGCTATATATTACAGTACACTTGATTTAGCTTACATTATATAAGTATGTATGTCCTGACTCGAGTGTTTTGTTTTATTGTACGCTCGGGTCAGCCTGAGTTGCAGTTTCAGTTTCTCTCCGAAGCTAGGACACTCAGTAGATCATCCGTGCTGTTGGAAGTTGTTTCAGCCTTTATCTTTTCTGGAATTCAAAACTTTGAAGACTTTACCTCTATTTATGTCTTAAAAATTGTATTGAGAATTATAGACAATGTAAGTTCTGTTTTGTAAAGGTTGTATCAGTGGCTTCATGAACCACTAAAGTTTTAATTTCCGCTGCGAGATTCTGATATCTGTGTATGTGATTCTGTGATTTATTTATTGTATATTCTGAGTTTTGCCAAATTTATTCTACAACGCAGTATTTTGAACAATTCAAGTCCGACATGTGCGGATGCGAGTGGTTGAAAATATTGGGTCGTTACAGCTGGTATCAGAGCTTTGGCTCTAGGCAAAACTTAGAATGTATGGTAAATTTGATTTACAGAATCACCTTCGTTCGAGTTTGAATCTCTTCCTTTTCGAATGTGGAACATTCCCTGTGGTTCCAAAGTTCATCCGTGTCCCTCACTTTTCATCTTCTTTAAATTCTGGAGTATCTCATAACTCCACTTCGGATGATCTTTATAGTGAATTGGCGGTCTCGCCATCGTTCTAATAAAGGGGTGAAACTCCTTTACCATTAGCATTGATTCACCGGTGATTTATATTTATCCTCGGTTTATATGCTAGTATCTTTGATTATTCCAAACTTTATCTCTTCAGATCAAGAGTAGATTTACTCAATCCCGATCTGACTCTTTAAGTCACGGTTGACCCGGTCAAGGTTGCCCGCGATTTATATAAACTCACCCAGTTCCTTATTTTGTTATTTAATCATCGAATCTTCTGATTTCAACTTATCTTGAATACTATTTGATTTGAGTTCATCAAATTTGAGAGTCTATCCTTGTTTTGGAAATTTTTATGCCTATATTTAAAAATAAAATCCAATATATATATGAGTATAATTTTCAGAATTTTATAATTAATTTAACTATTTGTCAAGAGATAATAGTTTGTGTTATTTGGTTTTTTAACCATGTGTTGTCTAATATAAAAAAAAATGGTTATAAATTAATTTAGAAACAGAAATGAATTTAAACAAGGGCTTGAGAATTCAATTTCTGACGATTTCAAACCTTGTGTTTAAATTTTAAAGGGATTTGTATAGAAATTGTTTTCAAAGAATTTGAAAATTTAGTGCTCTTCTCTTTGTCGCTGGAAAATAATTTCGGTGATGACTGCAGCATCATCGACATTCATTTTCGAGTTCCGAAGTGAAAAGACCATTCTGTAGTCTGGCTACAGTGTTTCCTTGAGATTTTATTTGATTTGAATTTCTGAAGTATGAATTAATATATATAGATATATAATTTAAGTTTGATTGACATATTACGTATATATATTTATTTTGGTTTGAGGGGAATCAGAAATTTAATTCTTAAATTTATCTTAAGGAAAAATTTCAATAAAAAGGAAAATAAATTTTTGAATAAGAAATTCCAACTGGAGATAATTGAATTTGGAAGTTTTAGTTGTATAATACTCAATTTCATTTCAATATAACTCACCTTGATCTTCAAAAGTTAAAAATGAATTTGGATAATATACAATATAAAAGAATTTTAGGAATAAAAATTTGAGTGGTTATAATAAATATTATACACTTAAATTTTAGTTATAAAAGATTAATGGGGGGTAAATAAGGAATAGGAATTTAAGGGATTTTATTTAAATAACCTAATAATCAAATTTGATTAATATGGAACCTTAAATCTAACCAAGAGATTTTAATAAAAGTTATTTCCTGAAATGAATATGTTGTGTGATAAACAATGTATCTTTGAAAGAAAAATATTTTTGAAAGGGATATTTTGTAATAAGGTTATTTATCTTAAAATCATAGTTAACTGATGTCTAAATGGATAATTATGATTTAAATAGTTAAGACACATTTGATATCACTAAAAATTTGATAATTGAGAATTTGGTTTTCAAATGAAAATTCCAAGTGTAGGGTATTTGGTTAAAAATTTGAAAATTTTATAATTGAATAAATGAACCTAGGAATATCTCAACTTTGAAATAAATATTATTTGGCATTGAAATTAAATGGGTAAATGAATAAACGTTTTGGAAAATTTGAGTAGCATGATTTCCAAATGATAATATCTATAAATTCTTGATGACTTTCAAAGACATTATGATTTCAAATTATCTTATTTTGTTTTCAAGCTACCCTAAATATCCTTGGTTCCCTATCTGTTACAGAATAGGAAGGCTATTGCGTATACCCGTCTATTTAGAGATCTTTCTATAATCTTTGAAATCTTTGTCACTCATCGGGGCCTGAGCACCGTTTAGCACCCTAGGCTGACGGTCAAACTGAAAGGGTAAAACCAATTCTAGTGTTTTTTCTTCGTGCTTCAAATCAGGAACTATCCGTTTAAAGTGCTTGTTCGTCTAGCTTATCTTCCTTTGTTTCACTTGTTCGTTCCTTTTCGAGGACGAAAAATTCTTAAGTGGGGGAGAGTGTAACAGCCCTAGTTTTAGATATTTATTTTATTTTAATTATTTAATTTTGAAATATATTTTATATAAATTGTGTTTAACAATATAGTTTAATTATTTAATTTGAAGATATATTTTATAAAATTGTATATGTCAATAAAATCTAATAATAACTGTGAAATTTAAGCTATGTTAAAACTGTCAACATTCGCGTTTAAAAGACGCGTCAATTTTAGGGTATAAGTGACGTAATAAAATATGTGTTTTTAAAATGTTATTTTTATGTAAATTTTTGATGTTTGAGATTGCGTCTGTTTAACATAGTATAAAAATCAAGTTTTCAAATAAATTTGAAGAAAAATATCAGTCAGAGTTTTATAACAGCCGTTACGTTGTTTTAACTGACGAAATGATTTCAATTAAATTTGTATACGTTTTCTCTACATAAATTTTCACCATTCATTTAATAATATTAGAAAAGAAAAATCACACTGTTTGTTTGCAACAAATATCAAAAGTTTGCATATCTGGAGATATATCAACGCAAGTCATAAATTCCCAAATTCAAGCTGCCCTCTTTCTATTCTAAGCAAACCATGTTAATACATATATTTGCGAACATATTTAATCACATAGATTTTCCTTTTCACTTTTCCTCTGACTCATCCATTTCAGTATATAAATGTCTACGTTTGAAATTTAATCTTTTGAAACTGATAGTTTAAAACCCTTTTGATGTTTGCCTTCCTCTACATATCAACTTATGCATATATCACGCATCTCATATATGTCAGGTAACAGATTATATGGCGAAACTGACACTAAATTAGGCATTGCTTTTCTTCCTTTGATCACGCAATTAGCAAAATTCGCAAAATAAGAAACTGAAGCATTCATTTCCATTTGTGCATTGTACATATGAAACTCTCGGCCTTCTCTTTATATCTTCCTCTAATCACGCACATAAAAATAAATTAAGAGCTTGCTTTAACCACGCGTATACCAGCCTACATTCAAGAGAATGAATGTGCTTTCAATTTGCTGTGCTCCATTAGAGGAGTAGTCTCTCGGCCTTCTGAAACTTTTCCCTATAAATACATTTGCCTATCAAATGTTCTCTGCATCATTTCCATCTCCTTTTGCAGAGCTCCAGATCAGGTAAATACCTTTTTCTTCTTCAGTCCCTTTGTTTTCCTTTCCTAGATGCCTTGCTCGGCCATTCCATTTTATTTTACCATGCTTGCCATGAACCTGAGAGTATGGGATGTGAGTAGGAGATGGATACAAGTAGTGAAGATCTGGGTCTAAAATAGTTCACATATATGTCTAGGAAAGTCTAGTGAGATAAATTAAGGGTAAAGTCTGCATTTCCAGTTGAAGAAATTTTATGTATATTGGTTTCCAGTTTTTCCTTTCAAATAAGCAAACATGGTAAACTATTTTTAAAAGACCCTCTTGGTATAGGCAGTTCAAATATAGTGCGTGCATGCATAAGTAATAGGCATAAATAGGAAAGAGTAGTATTTTATTTCTTTGCTTTTTATAATAGACAAATTTTAGATGCACAGTAGTTTTTATTTTATCCATGTACTTTTCCCAAACATAGACTGTCCATGAACAATACTGTGCATATTTTAGGTGATACACCTGGGTACATATTCATATCAGTTGTCATGCACTAAGTTAGGACACTTAAGTGGATATATATACATTGTTAAGAGTGGAAGGCTGTGAGTGGAAGTGGTTTTACATACCACTAGTGCACAGGTTGTTTCAGAGGGCTTACATTTGTTATGATGACCGAGCCTAGTCTGAAGATCTCACCACTGACTGGATTTGTTTTAGTAGAAGCTGGAGTTGTTAAGGCTTGATATAGGTAGGTTAGTAAATGTTGCTCAAAGCAGAGGATGTTGCAGAGTAGTTGCATATTGGGAGCTGTGCACCTGTGCACGTGCTTATCAGCAAGACTTGCCTTTTCGGATATGATAATCAAGCCCAGACCTGATTGACTTATTAAGACTGAAGTGGCCGAAGGAAGTGAGGGGTATAAGTGTGGTGATGAGGGAAAGCATGTTCGTGACTCAGGGTAGTAAAGGTAGGATAGGGACTTCTGCATTTTTGTAAAGCCATGATGTAAACTATGTGTAAACATATATAGGGGCTTAGGTAGGGATGGTCTGGAAATTTCATGAATTACTTTTGCATAGTATATCTAATATATTGTAGGAGAGTAGTGGTTGTTTAAGAGATGCAGTGCTTAGTGGAAGTAGTTGGGAATTTATGCACATTAGTATAAGATTGAACTGTAATGGGAATGGGACTAGATTTGGCAGAGGGATGTTAGGCAGGTGGTGTTGTATAAGGTAGTGTGAGCTGGTAGAAAATGTCAGCTTGCATTTGTATTCTAAAGAAGTCTGTGCATATCCAGACTTGCAATAAGCTGTACATAGTGTTATCAAGTGTGCATGTAGAAACTGATATGAGTAGGGTGCATGACTGATGATAGAAGTAGTCAGGTGGGAAGTAAAAGTGGGGTGAAGTTTCAGTGTTTCCATAATTTCCCGAAGTTATTTCGTAACTGACTCGAAGCATTGATGAAGATGGCTCGGGGAGATTTGGGTGGTGACTCGGGTAGTTGAGTTTCTTTTGCTTGGTAAAGTTTTGCCTGGAAGTTAGACTGAAGTGAGTCTGCATATGTACTTAGGAATGAATGCACTGATTTTTGATAGAAAGAAAGAAGAGTTTTGATTCAATGAAGCATGTGCATGTCAGGCAAGGTCTGGGTATAGGCTGAAATTGGTTTGGATAGATGAAGCTAAGTCCAGATTTAAAAAGGGACTAAACTCAAGCAGCTGAAAAATATTGTGAAACTGGAAGATAGGGAGTGTGCATGCAAGCTTGAGTCTGGAAAATGTGAATCTAAGATTGAAGATGTTAGGCAGCAGTGAGGTGATATGCGTGCATGCACGTAGCCATGTCATCGTACATGAGGAAAAGAAAGAAATATTTTGTGCACGAGTGTATTCAACATTTTGCCACAGTAGTTTTAGGAAAGATTTTGTCGTAAAGTTTTGTGTTGGCACGATTCACTTATTTAGGAATATTTTTGGTCACGTTACACGGTGGAGTGGTCGAGCAAAGCAAACAAAATTATCGTTCTATCTTTAATTTTTCTTTGACCGTAAAATTCTTAAGTCGCATTTTCAATATTTGAATTTTGTTCTAGATCTGAATCTAGGCGACATCCGAGCAATTTTGATCGTTATTCTCTATCGTTCTTTACCAGTGAATAGCCGTTTTGAATTCAAATTTTCTGCAGCTTTCAGGTGAGTATTTCTCACCAGACATACGTATTTATATTTTAGTAAATTCTTGCAAGTGTATGTGTAAAATTGTATTTCACTATTACCTATCTGTAGTGTAATATAGAATGATGGACCCCATTTAAATTGACACCTCATCAGTTATTATCTGTTGTATTATATTCTGCAGTTATATTATATTATTGTTTATTTACTGCTTAAATCCCCACTGCAAGTTCCCTGTTATATATATATTGTTATAGGCTGAAATGATAGGCCTAAATGATTATTACTGTTCACTTGTTCTGTTAACTGCTGTAAATTTACTTGGGATTGCGGGTTTGAAATGATAGAACCCGGGGTTTTATAAATTTCGGGTTGAAATGATATAAATCCGTATCACTTGACCTAGGCTAGAAAACTATATACAGGCCCGTGGTTCTTATAATATTTTCTGAAATATTTAAAAATTATTTTGGAAGTTAAATATTTGGGTTAATATCTTTAAAAAGCTTTTATTTGATTTTTGAACAAATATTAAATGAAATAAATAAATAAATATTTGAATAAAAATTTTGAAATATAACTTAGTTTGGAAATTCTGGATTTTGAAAGATTAAGATTGCAGTTAATAAATAAATAAATAAATAAGTTATATTTAGAAATATTTATTAAGTCAAACGATCTACTGCAGCATTTAAATGCTGTCTTTTTGAAATTGGACTAGTTTTACCCATAACTTTAGGTAACATTTCCTAAGTGCTATAGAATCTAGAATTTGATTGTTTTAAAATTTATGGGATTTGATAAATTTTATTTTATATTTAAGTTTGGAAATCTTAAGATAAGATATTTATAACTAGATTTTCCTTAATAAATTTAAGATGAATATTCTGGTATTAAGTAAATTTTGAAGATATTTAATGGCTAAAATTTGGAGTTTTATTTATAGAATTTATGGGAATATTCAAGACTAAATAATAAAACATTGACTTGTTGAAAGAATAAAACCCAAACTTAGTTTGAACAGTAAATACTCCAAATTGAATATATATATAGAAATTGAAATGGTTTTAGGAACATAAAGTGATATTTAAATTATGGTTTAAAACTTTAAATAAAGAAATATATTTGTAAAGCTATGTAAATTGTCTTCTTTACAAAGTAACCATAAAGTTAAATCATTTATTCTATATACTGTTGAATGTCCAAACCATTGTGTTTGGGAGTTATGGATTTTAAGGTAAATTTTCCAAAATATTATGTTTTGAAGATATAATTCAAATATTTGGTTTCCAGATATTATAATTTTAAGCAGTATTGTTTTGGAAAAGAATTATATTCGAATATAACGATACCCTATTGTTTTGGGTTTTAAAATGATATCGTATTTACAGTTTTGAAATAGAAATCATTATCCTGGTTTTAAAGAATAAACTGTTTTTAAATGACCACGGGTTATAATAACGTTTGGTTGGCAAAGAGACCGGGATCGGATATGGACATACTCTCTGTCGATACCGAAAACCACTTTGACTAACCGTGTGCGCGGTGGAGATTCCAGAATGAAGTAGGTTGGTGGTGACGGTTTCCTGAAAGGTATATACGTGGACCCGACTCCCGTGAGTTGGCATAAGGTGGCTAAAACAGGAGCGATTCTCGGATTAATGAGGTAGCTCCTCTGATCGAACGCACTTCTTCGTATACCATTCTATTGCTTATGTGATTGTTTGGGTGCACCCTTTGATTTGGGAGTGTTGTTCGAGGTGGGCGGTTGCTGCGGCTTCGCGTTACCACCGGTCCGGATAGCAATTGGTATATCTACCCTGGCATTGCCTAGTTGTGCCGTGTCACCTACCATATCGAGCCTTGTACGAGTTTGGTTTTCTCCCGTAGCCCGTGTGGTATCCTCTAGTTGCTTCCCGAGTAGGAGGAGCTATGATATTGGATGGACTACTGGGACTATTACGTGTTAAGGTGGAAAATGTAAAGCCTTAATGCTATTTAAAAGTATGTTTATTTTACCGTAGACACTATTATAATAGCGCAATATACTACATAGTAAATAGTTTAACGGATCCTTAGAGGATGGGCGATCCCAAGCATCCTTTAAGTTACTCGCTATATATTACAGTACACTTGATTTAGCTTACATTATATAAGTATGTATGTCCTGACTCGAGTGTTTTGTTTTATTGTACGCTCGGGTCAGCCTGAGTTGCAGTTTCAGTTTCTCTCCGAAGCTAGGACACTCAGTAGATCATCCGTGCTGTTGGAAGTTGTTTCAGCCTTTATCTTTTCTGGAATTCAAAACTTTGAAGACTTTACCTCTATTTATGTCTTAAAAATTGTATTGAGAATTATAGACAATGTAAGTTCTGTTTTGTAAAGGTTGTATCAGTGGCTTCATGAACCACTAAAGTTTTAATTTCCGCTGCGAGATTCTGATATCTGTGTATGTGATTCTGTGATTTATTTATTGTATATTCTGAGTTTTGCCAAATTTATTCTACAACGCAGTATTTTGAACAATTCAAGTCCGACATGTGCGGATGCGAGTGGTTGAAAATATTGGGTCGTTACAACCATCACACCGAAACTTCTTTCTGGAGCAATCGCAAAGATATCAGAGAATTTTGAAATCGAATCAAAGGAGATTGATAGAGAAAAGATATTTCCACTATTGCAGGGTATTGACCATTTGTAGTGGTATTTCCCCGTCCCCTATCTCGTTCTCTTCTCGCACTCATACTTACTATTGGTGGATAGCAAGAGAATTTACTGAGGCATTCGAACGGATATCTTAAGGATATACACATTCTAGGGTATACTTCACCCTATCTCTAATGAGCTACTCAATGTGTTATATTCCTGAGCTAAGGTTTTAACCATCAGCTCTGATACCAAAAATGTAACGACCCTGACTCGACCTTCGAAAATCGGCACCGAATACGACACTCGTATTCAAATGCCGCAGATCCAAACGTCGAACCTGGTTCGCCGGAGCTTATAACACATTAAGTAAATAACACAGCGGAAGAAATGAATAGCATATATCAATAAACAACATTTGATACAATATCAAATATAATATAATACAACAGATGAATCATTATACATCAAAGTAACGATACAAGATAACAGCAGCGGAAAAAAATCTCCAATATAGTCTTCAAGGAAGAACTCCAGAATCGGTAATCACCATCTCCAAGGCACCAATCCAGAAATAGCTCGAACTCCCAATAACGATGCACTAAGCTAAGCAAGTGCAGTTCAGATCCAAAGACTGAACTAGCCCCAGATAATCAACTAAACTTGTCTATCTGAAAAACCCAACTCTAGACTGCCCGTGTGGGAAAATAGTGGGCACCCAGAGTTTAGGAAAGGAACAATAAACTCCAGGTCAGTCATGGGACTGGTATGAGCAAACAAAAACATTTGGTCTTTTAAAAACAAGCAACAGAATTTAAATTTGAAATCCGCAATGCTTTTTGGAAAATGAAACTACCATAAGGCCTCCCGCCACACACACAATGCAAACGCAGAATTGGAGGAGATTCCTCCTTATGATAGTCAAATATGCTTGATACGAGAAAATTTCTTTGATATTATTACTAGTGCATAGTGTAGAAAATCATTTCGAAAAGTATAATATAAATCCGAGCCAACATACGACCAGTATCGTATGCCTACCATAGCTACCATCTAAACAGTGGTGACCACCATAAGTAAATGGCAGGTTCTACAACTAAAACCGTACAAGGCGCGTATTGGATGAATGGATTTCCAAAAAATGGTCAGGCTAAGGAGCTTCCTATTGCCACATGGGATCGCCTTTGGCGGGACGTCCCGAGAACTAACGTTACGGTTAGATCTCTGCCAACACAAGGCCGGGTTACCTCTGTAACTAGGTAACTACTACACGAATATGTCATCCCCTGGTCCTTTGGGACCTTTATCCGAGCGCGCTCACAACAACCACAAAGTATCACAAAGTAATAGATCTGTAGTATCCACATGAGTAAGTATCTGGGCTCCATACCATGATACCACCCTTTACCAGAAGGAAATGACATACCCTAAAGGGCGCGACCCTCATAACCTTGCCGCATCTTTCCTGTTTCGACCATTTCCGGGGAGTGAGGTCCTGACGAAGTCTCGTCCACAAAGCTACGCTTTGGCACAAAACCATGCTTTGGGTCAACAGATGACCAAAGCAATGATCACAAAGATAAATGATCAACAAATGATCATATCACAAATGATCAACCAATGATCATCACACAGCAGCACTCAGCATGCCACATTACCAAATTGGGAATATATCACTGATAAATATCAAGTACATAACCTCTAAGCTCGTACGTCTTAGAGAAGGGTGTTAAGCTAAGAAAATAAATTCTCCGCCACCTAGCAGAAATGTATTTGATAGAGATCAGTTTAATATCTCAAAGCATAATGTCGGACATACAACCATACAAGTCTGTTCCGGGTTCGAACAGAACCGAAGGCACTTCCGAAGAAGCCCTTGCAAATCCGGGTATCCACAATCCCAATCGGACTTCCCATCACTTAGGGAAAACTCTATACCGGAGCAACTCATTGCAGAGTCAATCGACAGGTTGTCCTATCGTTCTCGAAGACACCCGGTCTTCAACACCGGTCTTCAAATGCTATCCATAACGTCGTATCACTATTCGGAATGGGCTATACGACACAAGATCCTCTCCCGGCAAAACCGAATAGTGAGCGCCATATTTTAAAACATATGGATATGGGATCTTAGTTAAGTCACAA
This sequence comes from Allium cepa, assembly GCA_030765085.1. NCBI lineage: Eukaryota > Viridiplantae > Streptophyta > Magnoliopsida > Asparagales > Amaryllidaceae > Allium > Allium cepa. The sequence goes on along the minus strand of CM060929.1, from coordinate 918,117,788 downwards.
CCTATAAAATCCAAAACTTTCTTTCAAATGGTTAAACAAATTACCATTTCAAATCTTTAAAACAAAAAGATTTATTTCACAAAGTTTCACCAAATTTCACAAAGATTTATCCATAGTTTTCAAAACAATTCTCATTCGATTTGGATTAACCAAATTAAATCTTTAAATTAAAGGTTTATAGCTTTCGAAACACGTTTCCAAAGATTTATCTATAACTTGGAAAACAATCTTCTTTTTAGACTTGAAAATCTTTTTAACACAACTTGGAAGTCAATTTCTTATGGGAAAGCAAATCTAATTTATACAAGTTGAAATATGGGGTTGAATTCAAATTCCAAAACGTCACCTTTAAAATGGTTTAAAAACCCATATAAACCCATTTATAAGTTGAATAACTTTTTAAACCCTAGTTCCCAAATTATAGAATTCAATTTCAAATATTGAATTCAAATTTAAATTAATTCATTTAAATTCCATGATTCAATCAAGTTATTTAAAATAACTTTTATTTTTGACAACTCATTTTCAAAAGCTTCAATTCCAATTCAAAAACTATTTTGTATTCAAAAATTCAAATTTTTTATAAAACTATTTCAAAATCTATGACTTAACCCATTTCCACGTGCAATCCATATTTGTGTGTGTATAAGTGTGGTCCAGGGGTTTTACACAATAGAAGTGCAACATCATCAATCATCACAGATTCAATCATTACAATTCGATGTGGATTTCGGATAACCAAATGGAATCCGACTCCCTGTCGCATCGAAATTCAAATGTCGTTCTACAAGTAAAGGAGTTTGCATAACGATATATACATCACAAATATAACAGCTTAGCACAAAGTATTACATAGCATCGCATCACATATCAAATATATCAATCCATCACATAACATTCAATAACAATCAAACATCTTTAATTAAGATGAATAAACCGTGTGGTTATGAATTTATTATTCACATAATTACTTCTTTTTGTAATCTTTAAATCAATGATTAATTATCATTAGCTATAATTAAGTCTTAACTACTTTCATTTATTAATCATTTTTTAATTAATTATCTTAATTAATTGACCTTTAATTGTAATTGATTAAATCTTAATTACTTATTCCTTAATTAATTACTTTGAATAATAAACTTTTAATTATTCCTTAATTAATTACAATAATTAATTATTTCTTAATTGATAATGATTTTCTTAATCGCTTTAAGTTAATTAACCTTAATTTGTTATTCTTGATTTAATTATCTTAATTAATTAACCACATTAATTAATTTTACTTTAAAGTAATTAACCTCAAATATTTGATTAATCAATCCTTAATCTTTAACTATCAACTCTTAGTTACTTTCACTAAGTAATTACTATTTCAATATAATTATTTATTAATTACTTGATTAATTGATTTAATAATTTAATGACAAGCTCGAACCATCATCAAATTCTATTTATTTATTTATTTTTTTAAGATAAAAACATCTCTTACTTAAATAAGGCATTTAAAAACAATTTGCTTTCAAATTTAATTTAAATTTCTTTTAAAATCTTTATTTTATTTTAAAAAACTGAGATTCAAGTTCACATTTCAGATTTAAAACCTATATTTTAAATTTTCTATTTTACACTTTAAACTTTCGATTTAAATTTAACATCAAGTGTACTCTACCCCTAAAAGTTTTTTTTAAAGACCAAATTTAAATTTCAAAACTTAAATTATTTCAAAATCTCAGATTCAACTACTTTGAATTCAGATTCAAATTCAGATTTTTAAAACTTTTTTAAATCTCCCGTTTGCATTTTTAAACTTTTTCTTTTAAAACTTTCAACAGAACAGGTTTCACAAACAATTCACTGAACAATTACGCTTCACTGGAAAAATGCACAGCATCCACCTTGTGCAGGTGTACGTTGCCGCCAGTCACCACCGATCGTCAGAGGTGATCGCAACTCGTCGGGAATCGACCCAGCATACCCCCACAATCATTGATTCATGCTTCAAGCCTCGAAAACAAATTCGAGCACCAAGTCCCAAACCTGGAACAAACAATCAGGTTCTTCCTTCAAACCTGTCAATGCCACAAACACCGACCTCGGACCACGGTTGCCCCTGAAACTTCGGCAAGGACCTCGTCAATCCACCATCTTTCAGTACCCAAAATCCCAAGCAGCTCGATCAACAGAGGAGGTCGAACCCACGCAAAAACTATAACCCAGTAAAACTAGGGTTAGTAACTTAAATCGAGCACCGCTGCCACCACCGTGCCTTGATCACCCTACCGCCATTTTTCCCAACCTCACCATTCATTCCTCTACCTATAGTGATGGCCTCGACCCCCCAGACCACTGAGGTCACCAGAAAACGCTAAAAATTGAATTTCTGTTCAACCTCTAATTCCTCATTCAATTAAGCACTAAAATTTGTGATTTTACATTTAAAAATCAAAATTTTGTATAAGTTTTCTGTAACGACCCGTAATTTTTTAGCAATACATTTCAATAAATATTTAATCTAATTAAAATTAAATACAAGCTTTTCAAATTTATAAATTGAGGAGATCTTTGATATTTAGTAGTTATATATGCTCTGTAAAGGAAAATTTGATTTGAAAATCTAAAATAAATCCTGTATTGGTCAATAAAACCAAAAGTTGTATATTATCAATATTTAATATAATATTTATAATAGGGTAATCTAAATAATAATGTTTAACATAAGAAATCCTATTAATATTTAGATATGAATATGAAAACATAAATATAAAACATAATGATAAATATAAGATATAAATAGAAATATAAAATTTACAAATACAATGTTATAAATCAATGTTTGAAAATTTAACTACAAATAGAAAATAAAACCAAAGGAGTATGTAAACCATAAGTATAAAAATCATACATGAATCATATAAGGTAAGCTTAGAAAGAAGATAAACTATTTTCATAACCTATATATATACGTTTGCACAATATTGATCTTTAACAAAGATAGTAACTAGTTGCTGTGTAAACATGTACAATGCAAGAAAACAAGTATCCACTTCAAATTCATATACAAATATCTTTGTTTCAAAATACAAGAATCAACACACATAAAATATATGTAAACCAATATGAACACATGCATTTATTAGCACAACTATTTGTCAAGAAGAAATCTTTCAGCCGAAATTCAAATATCATTTCAGGTTTGCAGTAAAACATCTCTGCTTTAAAAACGGGTAAGTAGTGTACTAGTGTAAGACTTGTGAAACAAGACAAAGTTATATGTATAGTTATGCTCACCCAAAATCAAAATCAGGCTACACTCTTTTAAACATACATACATACATACATACATACATACATACATACATACATACATACATATATATATATATAAATGAATAAGCTTCAGCCATAAGACAAGGTAATATAAAGCTAAATATGCTTTTAAAATCAAGTTGAACAAAACTGGGAAAAATATATAAAGATAAGTGTGATAATATAAACAAGACAAAACTAATTAATGTCGCACAACAAAGGCTCTTATCAGCCTACAATCTGGAAATAAAAATCTCTGGTACAAATAAAAAAATATATTTCAAGTACAGGATTAGTAAGTATCTTTGCAAAATAAGCAAAATTTGTCAGCAAAGTATTATAGTGTAAACTCATATGAAACATATTAGTACACACATAAGCCTGCAATATCTTTGTACAAATGTTTGTGTCAGCAAACATTATGATATGTTAACACAAACATTAATTAGCCACCTTTATATCTGGAAAAAATATCTTCTAGCCGAAATACTTGATTTAGCTCAGGCCTTAGTACATAGAAAATAAAGCAAAATATTATATTATGGTAAAGCTTGTTCCAGAAGACGTTATGTTCAAAGTTATATATATGTATGTTCATTATTCTATCTGTTTTTATCACTTAGTTCAGTCCATAATTTCAAATAGAAGAACCTGGTAAAGCAAAAGAAAAATAAACAAAACTTTATATTCTCAAGTTAATCAAATTCAAGCAAAAGAAAGTTGCAGGAACTCAAAACTTTAAACTGTTGTTTTCTGTCATCATAAACAACCATCCTCTGTTTCAGGTTTTCAACTGCAATCTTGGTGAGTAAACATATTTTTAAATCTAACTTTTAATATGAATTTTATGAAGTATTGTTGATGTGTGAAGTTCTGGAATGTTTTGCTATGTTTTGACAGTGTTGCATATCAAGTTCTTCCAGGTTTCAAATTTCCTGTAGAGTCAAAGAAATCAAAGAATATATCATACTTCTTATATAAAATCATTTACTTTAATTAGTAACTAAACTAAATGAATTTTGTTTATGCTAAAGACTAAGATTTGAAAATTTTTTAGGTAGCTGAGTGATATAAGTATTGTAAACTTAAATTTACAGTAAACGTAAAACAAAGGCCAAAATTCGAATGTCTCGAATTGCAAACTTGAACTTATAATTTGAAACTACATACAAAACTAGGATTTTTAAGACAAACTTTATAATTTTTAGACAACTATGCTTAGGGCAGTTGGTTAGTGAACCAAAAATGCATTTTTTCAAAATTCTGATTATTCCTTCAATTATAATTGTTGAAATTTTACATGAAGCTTGGGTATTGATGTGAGATCAATAGAAAAATATTTAAAAAAATTCGAATGCACGATTTGTTGAGGGAAATCAATAGTAGGGTTTATGGGTCTGTATCTTTTGGGTTCGGTTCGTTGATGAACGCGACACCATGGCATAACCGAGTGTAGTGAAACTTGGGTAGGTGCTAGAGTGAGTTGTCAGTAAGGTTTGGTCGTAGTTTTGACGTCTCTGGCGGTCGCGATAGTGAGAACGAGGTGGATTTGTCCATCATGTTCGTGGAACAGTTTGACTTTAGGGGCATATTTGGATTTCGTGGTGGTCGTGTATATCTGGGTTTCGATTTCGTGTGAGGGGATGCCGTGGGGTCTGTTGATGGGGTCGAGGTGCGATGGCACGGCGGCGGGGAAATTCGCGTCAGGGTCGACTCGAGTGAAACTCGAGTTTGATTGCTTGATCCTTCGGGTCTACTCCTGGATCATTGATTGAGTGCGTGGGTGTGTATTTGTAGTTTCAACAGTTTTAAAACTTAAGCTTAAAAAAAACAGAAGAATTAAGAAACAGGGGAGAAGAAAAGGGATGCAGGGAGGAACGCAAGAGAAGCTCTGGGAATCTCGAGTTTGACCCGTGTTAGATGCGAGGTTTACTTTGGGTTTTAATTCCAGTGTTTGCCAACTATATTAAGTTAAAGTATATAGTTATATAAGCTAGGTATTAATCAAGTTGATAATGTTTACAAACCGTTTAAGCCAAGAAGAACTTTAAAGTTTTACAGAAAACAAAGAAGAGTAATTAAGTTAAATTCAAAGTAAATTATGGATGTAATAGAATTTATAATTGTAGTTTAATAAGCAGTTCAAAACTTAACTGAATGTGTAATTAAAGATTTTAATAATCATCTTGTATAAAAACATTTGTAATTAAGAATTTAATTTGAAGTTGATTAATTAACAAATCGTAGTTAACGAGTTAATTAAATAATTAATGATTGAACGATTAAGTTAATTAATAATTAATGATTAATTAAGCAATTAATAATTATTAATTGTGTAAATTGAGTTTTATAAATCAATAATTAAGGTTATTGATTAGTAACTAAGAATTAATTAATTAATTAATTAAGTGAATAATTAATAAGTAATTAATGCATTGAAATAAGTTAATTTATTAGTAGTTGATTAAGCAAGAATAAAATATAATTTATCTTAAGTATGCGATTAAGTTTAAAATAAATCAAATGACATGTTGATATGAATCGATGATTATATTTGATTGTATCTGATGTTTATTTATATCCTGTGATGTTCTATGATATTCTGGATATATCTGTGATGATTGTATGATTTATCTGTGTTAAATTGCTATATGATTTATCTGATATTATTTATCTGTGTTAAAATTGCTATATGAATTCAATTGTTGAATTTAAACTGTTAAGTTAATTAGACAACTTGGCCCTTAAAATGGCGTTTGGATTCGATGAGACCGGGATCGGAAGAATCAAATTTGATTTTCCGAAAACCACATCGATCCAAATTAAACGTTAGGTCGTGAATCCTGAAATAAAGATCGAGATGGTGTTTTCAGAATGCAAGGGTTATCGTCGTTGACTCTGAGGGTGATTCCAAAATGAGTGTGACGAGATAATGCCTTCGGTTTCGTTCGAACCAGGAACGAACTTGTATGGATTGAATGCTTTCAGCACATCGTCAAGCGGACGATGAGCATTCTAAGAAATATGTTCTATAAAAGGTAAACGTAGCCTCAAGCCTCATCAACCGGGAATGGCTAAAACAGGGGAGGTGCAGCAAGGCTTCGTGGGTAGCCCCCACTTGAGAGTAAGATTTTCCCCTGTCTAGATGTCCCTTTTTATTCAGCTTAGTGTGCGGTTGGTCGCGCCAACCGTGGGGTGATCTTATTTGGAACTGTTCAGTAAGGAATGGTTCCGGCCTTGTGTTGCAGGGGATCTGTGACGACCGCCCATGACTCCCGCACGGAAACAAGGGGATGGTGCGCTGAAAATGTGCCAGGCAGCAATGGGTGACCGTCAAGGGTAGAATAAACATCGCAAACTCTATCGTATAACTCACAGCATGGACAAAATACAATAGAGAAATTTATAGTGAAGCTCCATAACAGAAAATCATCATATAGACATCATAACAGTTTAATACATAGGTCTAAACCATCAATACAAGAAGCCTCACTACATAGCACTCAGAGTAATAACAAACAGTGGAATATCCAGTACATATTATTAAGAAAATAATACGTAAGCCTCCTGCTCGTCCTCGCCATCAGCATCGTCAATCACTAAGATCAGCACCTGTCACCTATCACTTAGTCTGTCCATCCCAAACATGGATGAACAGCCCAAGGTAATAAGAGGAGACGTAAAACCTTGAGGTAGAAAACAGTCTTAGTGAGCGGTAAATCAACTATCAAACATACCAAAAGAACATAAAGGATAAAAGGAATAGGAACCCAAATCATCACACTCCACCTCTTTCTACAGTGATAGCCCCCAGACACACACTAAGAGAAACAAGCATAGCAAGCAGATGATTAAAGTAAAGCAGTAATCACTCGAGTCAAGGTCGATGTTTTCCAAATACAAACCCCCAAGGCCTAAACCAAGATCAGATAAGCACCCAGAAAACACCGCTCTTGAGACCGAATGATGATACAACCAACCATCCATGACTCTGGCTATCACTGTTATCATTGCTTTGATATCACCGTTAATTGAATGACCGGCACATTCTTTCAGCCGTCCGTCAAGGGCTAATGGCAACCCCGATTCTAGACATAACTCTGCACGTCGTCGCAGCCCGTGCCTAGGAATTTTCGCAACTACCCAGAGTACTAGCACGTCGTCGCAGCCCGTGCTTGGGAATTTTTGCAACTACCCAACGTACTCTTGCTTTGAGCATGCTAGAACCTTCAACAACGATGAAGTCTCAGCCTCCTAGTCATCCTCCTTGACGACTATTATCATATTAGCTCAAGCGCCTCTCGAGCCATCCATTATCAACCAACTCGCAACGCATCATCGAGTCATCAACATGCTTGGAATGATCCCGCCTGGATTAGACCAAGACTATCTCACATCATACTTTGCTTCATCGCATCTTAGCAAAGTCCATCTTAACATCATGCCTTGCCTCATCATATCATGGCAAAGTCCATCATCATCATCATGCTTTGCTTCCTCTAATCATAGCAAAGTCCTCGAATCCGTCCATATAAGCTTCATCATCCGCTTCATATGCCACAAGCAGCTTTCACCATTCAAGAGCCTTTCCACTTAGCTTTTGAATCATCTTCAACCATCTTGTTCCAAATCAACTACTAGCTAACTTGAAACAATCAAATCAATCATACATCCAAACAATCAAGCATTCAAACAAGATCTAATAAGCAATATTAACTATAATGGTAATTTTGCAAATAAATGAGCATAAGTCCAACATGCATGAATCATGGGTTTCTAGCATAGATCTAACAAATATAAATCATGGTTTTTGTCTCTACAACTTGATAAATGAACTTGCATAAGTAAACATCTTCATAAGTAATGGATCTACACTTGGATCTAAGGAAAATGCATGAAATCACTATCTTTAACACATAAACAAACCATCAATCCAATATACTCCTTTGGGTCCGCGTGAGAGATAACTACCACTCACCGAATCACCAAAACAACCCAAAAGCAAAACACTTCAAATCTGGACAGCAAGGATTCAAGCTTGATTCGTCGAAATCTCGCTTGAAATGATGAAATCTAGCTTCAATGGATGAAGATCTTCAACTTTGGCTCTTGGATCTTCGATCTTGATCTTCGTTTTTGGATGGATGTTAGCACAAGATTAAAGTAGAGAAAAGAAGTGAAGAAATGTTGTAGTCGAGCTCTCAAAATGGCAGCACTTTGTCGCTTCAAAAACCGGTGCCAAAAAGTGAGCCAAACACCTCTATTTATAGGCTGAAAATCACTAACCCGGTTCGCCCATTAAGTCATTCGCGAGTTAGCGACTTTCCTTAAGTCGTTCGCGACTTAGCGACCTAGGCCTAAGTCGCTCACGAGTTAACAACAACTCACGACCTAACCACGTGCCGATCTAACCCTTAATACACACGCGACTTAACACTAACTCGTAAGTCGTTCGCGGCTTATCTACACACACGCGGGTTAACAATGCCGCGACCCAACTAAGTCGCGTACGACCTATGCCTCCACGAGTTACGACTTAAACTAAGTCGTCAACGACCTAAAACATCACGAGCTAACTACCTTACGACCTAACTAAGCTACCGACCTAACGAGTTAACCTATATGCCGACCTAACTCTAAGTCGCCATCCCTTAACTCGTTAACCCGTAGCCTATTAACCCGGTAACCCTTAACTCGTTACCTCCACTAACTCGCTAGCATGCTAACTCGTCCCAACTCCTATAACTCGTTCACGACCTAACCTCCATGGGTCGTAACCTGTTAACTCGCTAGCCTCACTAACCCGCTAACTCGTTAGCTTCACTAACCCGCTAACTCGTTAGCTTCACTAACCCGCTAACTCGCCCCAGCCCCTAAGTCGCTAAATATCTTAGGTCGGCCAAACACTATGAGTCGTTAACTTGGCAATTATCTTAACTTGGTCAAACTCTATAGGTCAGTCACTTCCTTATGTCGTCTACGAGTTAACCTCTACCCGAGTTAACTTCTCCATACGATCTAACCTCTACACGACTTAGGCTAAGGACGACTTAAACAACACTAACGACCTAGAAATTCTACGATTTATCGACACGTAAAAATACGGGTCGTTACATTCTCTCCCCCTTAGGAATTTCGCCCCCGAAATTCCAAACAATCAAGAGCAACCATAACTATTCTGCATGCCTACCATCCATAGCAACCAACAAACCATGCATCCAATTACTAGCCTAGCATGTAGAATTCTAAGATCAAAATCAAGTTACAAATTCATGAGATGTCACGACACCTTAGGGCCATACCTCGAAGAGTTCGGGATGAGCTGCCTTCATCCTCTCTTCCTCCTCCCACGTACAGTTGTTAACATCATCACTCCATTGTATCTTGAGCAACGTAATCGTCTTCCTCCTAAGCTGTTTCGTATCGGTTTCAACAATACGAAGCGGCTTACGAGGTCTTCTAACAACTGGATCAACCTCCAAATCTTCACAGCTATCAACAGAAACCACTGTACTCGAGTTGTGCACATACTTCCGTAGATATGATACATGAAAAACATTGTGCACACCCGCCATCTTTTCCGGTAACTCCAATCTATAAGCGAGCTTTCCAATTCGCTCGATAATCGGGAATGGTCCAAAAAACCTCGGGGTCAATTTTCCTTTCTTCCCGAATCGAATAACATTCTTCAGAGGAGAAATCTTCACAAAAACCATATCACCTACGTCGAACTCCAAATCCTTTCGACGTTTATCTACATAACTCTTCTAACGGTCTTGGGCTGCCTTCATTCGTTGCCGAATGATCTCTATACAATCCAAAGTCTGACGAATCATCTCTGGCCCAGTATCAGCTTTTCTCCGTTTTCCAACCAACATGTCGGAGAATTACACGGTCTACCGTACAGTGCCTCTTATGGTGCCATACCAATGCTTGACTGGTAACTGTTATTATACGCAAATTCCACCAAATGAAGATGATCTTCCCAAGATCCTTCGAAATCTAAAACACATGCCCTCAAGAGATCTTCCAAAACTCGGTTGACTCTCTCAGTCTGACCATCTGTTTGGGGATGATAGGCTGTACTCAAACACAACTCGTTTCCCAAAACTTCCTGGAAGTTCTTCCAAAATCCACTAGTGAACAATGGGTCTCGATCGCTCACTATACTCTTCGGAATACCATGGAATCGAACTATCCACTTAACATACAACTCAGCCAACTTCGATGCAGTCCTAGTTGATCGAACAGGAATGAATCTTGCACTCTTAGTCAAACGATCTACAATGACCCAAACCCCTTCATTTCCCGTTCTTGTTCTAGGTAGACCCTCAATAAAATCCATCGATACTTGCTCCCACTTCCATGTAGGAACTTCTAACGGCTGAAGCAATCCACTTGGCTTCTTCTGCTCTGCTTTTACCAACTGGCAATTCATACATTTGGAAATAAAATTTCCAACATCCTTCTTCATACCTTCCCAGTAATAGGTTCTCTTCATATCCCGATACATCTTATTCCCACCCGGATGAATTGTCAACTACGAGTGATGACTTTCCCTTAGAACCTCATCTTCATCAATATCGAGAACAACCAGTCGTCCTTACTTCCGAAGCCAACCCTCTCGATCGACTTCGAATCCTTTATCCTTCTCTGGATCCAATCCAGATTCCAAATCTCGGATAATCTTGACAAGCTTATCGTCTCGCTTCTGACTCTCGCCAATCCTTTCCACAAGAGTAGGTCTTATCGATAATTTTGCCAACATCTCAGGTTCCAATTCACATCTGCGTCTGAAATCAAATCCAGCTAAATACTCGAGACTCTTCCATTCCGAAAACATGGCTCCCAATCCTGCATGTCTTCGACTTAACGCATCAGCTACTGCGTTACCTTTTCCCGGAGTATAAGCTATACCAAAATCATATGATGCTAAAAACTCCAACCATCGTTGCTGCCGAAGATTCAAATCCTTCTGGGAGAAAAGATACTTCAACGACTTATGATCTGTAAACAAGTCGAATCGAACTCCCAATAGATAATGTCTCCACATCTTCAGAGCAAACACAATCGCCGCCAAATCCAAATCATGAGTCAGATAATTCCTTTCATGCGGCTTCAGTTGTCGACTTGCATACGCAACAACTTTATACTTCTGCATCAGCACTGCTCCAAGTCCAGTACCACATGCATCGGTGTAAACCACCATCTCATCATTCCCACTTGGAATAGTTAAAACCGGAGCACTTGTCAGTCTCTCTTTCAGGATTCCAAAGGCTTGCTCACACTTAGCATCCCAACTGAATACCTGGTTCTTCTTCGTCAATCCTGTTAACGGTGCAGCTGTCTTAGAAAAGTCTTTGATAAACCGTCGATAATATCCTGCTAATCCAAGAAAACTTCTCACATCTGATGCATTCTTAGGTCTAACCCAATCCTGGATTGCTGCCACCTTAGCGGGATCAATCGCTATTCCATTTCCAGAAATAACATGGCCTAAGAATCTCACTTCACTCTTCCAGAAGTGACACTTCGAAAACTTAGCCTTCAGATGATGTTTCCGCAAGATTTCCAAAACAATCCTCAAGTGCGTCTTGTGCTCTTCTTCAGTTCTGGAGTAAATCAGAATATCATCCACGAACATAAGTACGAACTTATTCAACTGATCTCTGAACACTCTATTCATAAGATCCACAAAATATGTTGGTGCATTAGTCAACCCAAACGGCATAACCAGCCACTCATAAAAACCGGACGTTGTCCTAAAAGTAGTCTTCTGCACACTATCCTTCGCCACTCTCAACTGGTGAAATCCCGTTGCCAAATCCATCTGAGAAAACACCTTAGCTCGGTGAAGCTGATCAAACAAGTCATCTATTCTCGGCAATGGATACTTGTTCTTCTTAGTCACCTTATTCAGCTCACGATAATCGACACACAACCTCAACAATCCATCCGCTTTGGTTGCGAACACAACTGGTGCACCCCATTCGGACACACTACGCCGAATGAATCCTTTCCGTAAAAGGTCATCAACTTGCACCTTCAACTCTTGCTGTTCCCTAGGCGCCATCCGCCTAAGAGGCATCACAACGGGTCTGGCTCCCTCAACCAAATCGATACGAAACTCGATCTCTCTATGCGGCGGTAACCCTTTGACCTCGTCAAAGACATCCTCAAATCCATTCGCGATTGGTACTGATGACAGTCCATCCCGTGGAACAACCAGCGAATACATGAAGCTCATGAAGACGCCTTCTTCATGCTTACATCGTATCACAACCTTTCGCCCCTCCACATTCTCGACTGTCACCTCCAATCTCTCACAATCAACCTTTGCCGTATACTTCCTAAGCCAGTCCATACCCAGAATAATTTCGAACCCCGCAAAGTTCAGAACAAAACAATCACAAACAAAAGAGCAATCATGACTCGACACAACTAGACCACGACATAGCATACACAAACAAGACGAACCCCCAACTGAATTAGTCACTACCAATGGTCTATCAACAATTTTCGGTTCCAAACCCAACCGGTCTACTAACTCATTACAAACAAAAGAATGCGATGCCCCAGTATCAAATAACACTCTAACTGGAACACCACAAATGGAAAGAGTATCTTGAACCACCACACTCTTCCCCTTCTCTTCAGCAGTAGGTGCTTTCGAAGACGATGGAACAGCCCCCAAAGCATAAGCTTTCACAATCTGTTTATCCTTCTGCGGTTCCGGACAATCCTTCCTGAAATGCCCTGGCTTGTTACAGTTGTGGCACTTCGCCGACGCCTTCGGATTCTTACAATCCCTGGAGAGATGGCCTTTCTGCTGACAATTGTAGCAGGTCACTTCGCCCCATGGTTTCTTCTGGCCATTCCTATCCTTCTGTTGTTGCTGTTTCCTCTTCTTGTTTCCACCCTGCTGTGGTTTAGACTCTTCCTTGGTCACAGCAACAACAGACCCTTCCTTAGGAAACAAACTCTCATGCCTGAGAGCTTTCTCCACAAGCTTCTCAAATGGATCGTCCAAATGAACCACCAACTGCCTTCCAAGATAACTGTCCAAGCCTGTTACAAACTTCTCATTCTTCTGGTATAGGGATTCAATATACGATCGAGCATACTTGGACAAAGCCTCAAACTCTGAAACATACTCAAGAACTGATCTTCCACCTTGCTTGAGCTCAACAAACTTCTTAAATAAAACAGACTTCTGGGCGGTAGAAATGAACTTAGCTTCAAATCTAGCTTGGAACTGCACCCAAGAAATCTCTTCCTCCGGAGTATCTATGGTGATGGAGTTCCACCAATCTGAAGCTCTCCCCTGAAGCTGTCTCGATGCAAGCTTCCTCTTAGTTGCATCGTCAATCCCCAAATCACCAAAGATCCTTCTATAAGCATCAATCCATCTTTGGAATTCAATGGTAGATTCAGTCCCTAAGAAAACCTTCCCTCCAAGAGCAGTATAGTCCTTACAAAGCTTAGCAAAATCCACTGGTCTTGGAGCTTGAACTTGAACTCCAACATCTACAGATGGCCCTGGAGCTGGCATCCTTCTTATGATAGAAGTCTTCATAGCCTCAAACATAGCTCCATAATCAACAGCTCCTTCAGCAGAACGGCCTTCCCTTGCAGCTGGTCTCCCTCTTCGACTCATCCTTAGTATCTAGAAAAAGGAATGATTAGAACACCTTTGAGAAACAACTGCATAAGGAGTTCAAATCCTTCTAAGCTATTGTATTATATATAGTAATCATCCATCAAAATACAATTACGTCTCTCTTACGTAGTTACGTCAGCGAGCGTTGGCTAAAATCGATTAACCAATGCTCTGATATCAAATGTGACGACCGCCCACGACTCCCGCATGGAAACAAGGGGATGGTGCGCTGAAAATGTGCCAGGCAGCCATGGGTGACCGTCAAGGGTAGAATAAACATCGCAAACTCTATCGTATAACTCACAGCGCATGAACAAAATACAATAGAGAAATATATAGTGAAGCTCCATAACAGAAAATCATCATATAGACATCATAGCAGTTTTATACATAGGTCTAAACCATCAATACAAGAAGCCTCACTACATAGCACTCAGAGTAATAACAAACAGCGGAATATCCAGTACATATTATTAAGAAAATAATACGCAAGCCTCCTGCTCGTCCTCGCCATCAGCATTGTCAATCACTAAGATCAGCACCTGTCACCTGTCACTTAGTCTGTCCATCCCAAACATGGATGAACAGCCCAAGGTAATAAGAGGAGACATAAAACCTTGAGTCAGACAACAGTCTTAGTGAGCGGTAAATCAACTATCAAACATACCAAAAGAACATAAACGATAAAAGGAATAGGAACCCAAATCATCCCACTCCACCTCTTTCTACAGTGATAGCCCCAAGACACACACTAAGAGAAACAAGCATAGCAAGTAGAAGATTAAAGTGAAGCAGTAATCACTCGAGTCAAGGTCGATGTTTTCCAAATACAAACCCCCAAGGCCTAAACCAAGATCAGATAAGCACCCAAAAAACACCGCTCTTGAGACCGAATGATGATACAACCAAACATCCATGACTCTGGCTATCACTGTTATCATTGCTTTTATATCACCGTTAATTGAATGACCGACACATTCTTTCAGCCGTCCGTCAAGGGCTAATGGCAACCCCGGTTCTAGACATAACTCTACACGTCGTCGCAGCCCGTGCCTAGGAATTTTCGCAACTACCCAGAGTACTAGCACGTCGTCGCAGCCCGTGCTTGGGAATTTTCGCAACTACCCAACGTACTCTTGCTTTGAGCATGCTAGAACCTTCAACAACGATGAAGTCTCAGCCTCCTAGTCATCCTCCTTGACGACTATTCTCATATTAGCTCAAGCGCCTCTCGAGCAATCCATTATCAACCAACTCGCATCGCATCATCGAGTCATCAACATGCTTGGAATGATCCCGCCTGGATTAGACCAAGACTATCTCACATCATACTTTGCTTCATCACATCTTAGCAAAGTCCATCTTAACATCATGCCTCGCCTCATCATATCATGGCAAAGTCCATCATCATCATCATGCTTTGCTTCCTCTAATCATAGCAAAGTCCTCGAATCCGTCCATATGAGCTTCATCATCCGCTTCGTATGCCACAAGCAGCTTCCACCATTCAAGAGCCTTTCCACTTAGCTTTTGAATCATCTTCAACCATCTTGTTCCAAATCAACTACTAGCTAACTTGAAACAATCAAATCAATCATACATCCAAACAATCAAGCATTCAAACAAGATCTAATAAGCAATATTAACTATAATGGCAATTTTGTAAATAAATGAGCATAAGTCCAACATGCATGAATCATGAGTTTCTAGCATAAATCTAACAAATATAAATCATGGGTTTTGTCTCTACAACTTGATAAATGAACTTGCATAAGTAAACATCTTCATAAGTAATGGATCTACACTTGGATCTAAGGAAAATGCATGAAATCACTATCTTTAACACATAAACAAACCACCAATCCAATATACTCCTTTGGCTCCGCGTGAGAGATAACTACCACTCACCGAATCACCAAAACAACCCAAAAGCAAAACACTTCAAATCTGGACAGCAAGGATTCAAGCTTGATTCGTCGAAATCTCGCTTGAAATGATGAAATCTAGCTTCAATGGATGAAGATCTTCAACTTTGGCTCTTGGATCTTCGATCTTGATCTTCGTTTTTGGATGGATGTTAGCACAAGATTAAAGTAGAGAAAAGAAGTGAAGAAATGTTGTAGTTGAGCTCTCAAAATGGCAGCACTTCGTCGCTTCAAAAACCGGTGCCAAAAAGTGAGCCAAACCCCTCTATTTATAGGCTGAAAATCACTAACCCGGTTCGCCCCTTAAGTCGTTCGCGAGTTAGCGACTTTCCTTAAGTTGTCCGCGACTTAGCGACCTAGGCCTAAGTCGCTCACGAGTTAACAACAACTCACGACCTAACCTCGTGCCGATCTAACCCTTAATACACACGCGACTTAACACTAACTCGTAAGTCGTTCGCGACTTATCTACACACACGCGGGTTAACAATGCCGCGACCCAACTAAGTCGCGTACGACCTATGCCTCCACGAGTTACGACTTAAACTAAGTCGTCAACGACCTAAAACATCACGAGATAACTACCTTACGACCTAACTAAGCTACCGACCTAACGAGTTAACCTATATGCCGACCTAACTCTAAGTCGTCATCCCTTAACTCGTTAACCCGTAGCCTATTAACCCGGTAACCCTTAACTCGTTACCTCCACTAACTCGCCAGCATGCTAACTCGTCCCACTCCTATAACTCGTTCACGACCTAACCTCCATGGGTCGTAACCTGTTAACTCGCTAGCCTCACTAACCCACTAACTCGTTAGCTTCACTAACCCGCTAACTCGTTAGCTTCACTAACCCGCTAACTCGCCCCAGCCCCTAAGTCGCTAACTATCTTAAGTCGGCCAAACACTATGAGTCTTTAACTCGGCAATTATCTTAACTTGGTCAAACTCTATAGGTCGGTCACTTCCTTAGGTCATCTACGAGTTAACCTCTACCCGAGTTAACTTCTCCATACGATCTAACCTCCACACGACTTAGGCTAAGGACGACTTAAACAACACTAACGACCTAGAAATTCTACGATTTATCGACACGTAAAAATACGGTTCGTTACAGGATCGGGAGTGATCCTCGGTACGGTGATCTAGGCCCCGTACTGTAACGGGCGGTACCCCAGTAGCCCTGCCATTGATGGAAATCCATTTTCCCTACGAGACCCTACGGTTTTGATTTGTATTACCCACTTTTGTGGCTAGTAGCTGGAATTTAATAGATGTAACAATTTCGGCTATTTTCTATTTACTTGAAAACCCTAGACACTATTATAGTATCACTGGATTTCCTATGAAATGTCTTGGTTAGCGTAAGGTAAAAACTTACCCGTATTTATTTGTGGGGAGTCTTACGTGATACCTTTATTTTCCAAATGTTTTTCAAAGTTAAACAACTTTAAACCGTTTACTCATACCAGACCCATGTCTGACCCGGAGTTTATATTTTGTTTTTCATAAACTCTTGGGTACTCAAATTTTTACGAGTAGCCAAGTGATAGGTTTTCGGGGTATTGATTTCTGGAGGAGCTTGGAGCAGGAGTTTCCAGACGTATGTAGATATCTATCTAGTTCCGCTGTGTCAGTAGTCGATGTATGATGTACCTTTGATGTATATAGTGACAGATGTACATATGATTGTCATGTGTATGATATTGTATAACTCTGATATACGTAAAAACTATGTAACAGTTATATGATATATTATATTTTGTTACGTTCCGCTGTGAGATTCTGATGTTGTTGTTCTTTCTCTCTCTTTCTTTTCTATTTCTATCCCTTTCTTTCTTAATGATGATACGTCTTTCTAGTAGCAGAAGGGCGGGTCGTCACAGTTGGTATCAGAGCATAAGTTGGTAATAACCTTGGCTCTGGTAGGAATTACTCATAGAATAAAGTTTGTAGGACTCTAAAATGAGTTTGAGTGTATTAATAGATATGAGCGCGTATTTGTTAGTGAATATAAAATTGTTTTTATATTCACTTGATTTATCTGTTGAGTGTTTATGGATTCTGGTCGATGTGTGGGACGCCATTCCATTGATAGGGATTCCTAAACTCTTAAACAAGATTGACCGACACCGTATTGTTTTTAAAGTAGGGTAAATGAAATAATTTTACCCAAAATTATATTTTGATATAAAAGGAATATTTTTTCTGAAATTGTTATATATATTTGAATGTTAGGTTGTTAATACTATAATTGACTAAAAATTTAAATTTTGAGTGTCTTATAACCAAGTAAATTATCTAATAAAAGGAATACAACTAAAATTTGACTAAACAGAATTTAAGTCCCGGAATTTAAAAGGTGTTTAAATGAATTTAAACAAAAGGATTTGGAAATTTAAAATCTTGGGAATGTTTGAAATGTTTTGCCAAAGATTTGAAGGCAATAATGGAATGTCGTTTTGGAAAATATTGTTGAATGGAAATTGTTTGGGTAGAAATTATGGAAACAAGAAAGCACTGAACTCACTTCAGTCGCTGGAAAATAATCCTGATGATGATGGCCACATCATCAGTATTCATTTTGGAGTTTCTAAAGTGATGAATTGCTACCAGGATAGTTGGTCATGATATTGTTTGGACTTGTTGGGTATACAAGTTGTTTTAGAAATTTTCAAAAAAAAAAATTTGTTTTGGTGAAAACAAGTGTTTGGAATTTGAAGATTTGATTTGACACCAAGTGGGTAATTATAGTTATCATTTCAAAATGGTTTTGGAAATAAAAACCGGGCAATTGAATTCTAAGAAATTCTATATAAGTAATGTGAAAAGTCTAAATGAATCAACTATTAAACTTATAAGGCAAGGTTGATATTAATAAGAAGAAATTGGGAATTTTAATCCCGGAATTAAAATTTAACTTAAGTAAATGGAAATAAGAAAACATATTAGAGCTTAACTTGAGATAAGTTGAATGGAATTGAAGTTCAAAATGAACTTAATTGAATATAAAATTTGAAGGTAAAATGATTGTAATTGTAAGGTGGAAATTTATACCTTACGATAGTAAGTGTTTTATATATATAATCAGAA
This sequence comes from Allium cepa, assembly GCA_030765085.1. Lineage (NCBI taxonomy): Eukaryota > Viridiplantae > Streptophyta > Magnoliopsida > Asparagales > Amaryllidaceae > Allium > Allium cepa. Next base: position 918,098,798 of record CM060929.1, on the reverse strand, counting down.
ATTGTGATTATAAGATGAAATGACCCAAATGAGTAATATAAGCTGTTAAGTAGATAAATAAATTTTGAGCTCATATATTGAGAAATAAAATTTTAAGATTTGTAAGTAGTTAAATTTAACTGAAGTTGAGTTGGAATAAAATTGAATTTAAATGAATTCAATCAAGTTATAGATAAAATTGAATGAAATAACTTCTTTAGTAAATAAGTAAGTCTTGAATTTAAATTAAAACAGAATTGGTGTGAGTGTAAACAAATCTAATTCAGGCATAAATTAAAGGACTTTATAAATAAATTGTTTATGTAGATTTAAGAATGGATAAACGAATAAACTAATCAGGAAATAGTTGGGATTTGATTAAAGGAAAATCAAATCAAACATTTAAATGGAAATTGGTGGAATAGAATAAACCTAAGTTGTTAGGTGGAATAGTTTGGAGAAAACAAATGACTTGAGTAAATTGTGAGATGATTATTTAAAACATTGGTTGTCAAGTTTAATAAAATAGTTTAGAATCAAACTTGTTGAAATGAAAGAAATGCAATGTGAGGATCGTGAATAAATTAAAATGGGATGGAATCAAGTGTAAATTGAGTGGAATCAATTTAAATTTTGTTATAAAGCTTAAGTAATTATTTATTCACAACAATATTGTCGAATTGCATATGAAATGGGTCGTTTGAAGTAAACAAGATTAGATAAAATTCTATGAATTATTGGAAGTAAAATAGGATGATTTTGAATATGGGTTTGTTTTGCTTAAGCAAGTAAGTTATAAATCACTTTAACTGAAGGAAATGATTTTAGAATTGGATGGAAGTAATTGAAATAAGGATTGAAACTATACATATGTGCTTATGAAAATATGTAATGCTAAACAAATGAAACTCTGCTAAAACTTTACAAAGTTTTGGGAGTTAGGAATTAAAAAAAATAAAAAAATAAAAAAATAACAACTATATTTTAGCAACAAAACAATTTCAAATTGGAGATTGAAATAAACTAGTGGATGAAACTAATTCAAAACTAATGATAGGAATCAGTTATAAATGAAAGTTAGTTAATAAAATTAAATATCCAGAGTTGAAGATAAATTGAATTCACATGAAATTGGAAATTCAGATTCAAATAAAAGGATTTAAAGGCTGAAGTGGCAAAGTAATAATATAAGAATATATATATAATGCTTATAATAACCTTAAGAAATGAATGGTGAAATTCTTAAGTAAATTTGATATTGAGAAAATTTCCAAGCAGATAGTAATCAAAATATTGTGAATAAAAGAAAATTGAGAGTTGATAATCAATCGATATAAATACGTAGGATGAACGTATATTATTTTATTCGCACGACAATTTGATCCAATTTCGAGCATAGAATTTCCAGATAGTTATATCGTTCCAAGTTAGGATTTTTCACTCGATTTTCGACGACGAGCCATGGATTTGGATTTTGATTGATTCTAGAAATTCTCTATCATAGTGATGGCTATGCAAGGAGAATGACAGTCTCTAATCTAGAAACCAGTTCTGAGTCCGCACTAGGAAGTCGGGTGGACGATACTAGTTCGGAAGTGAAATTGTGTGATCGAGCGGACGATCGGATTTGATATTGCGTACGAATGATATATGTACATCGTACGGGCTTGATTGAATAGGAATTGAAATTCTGTAAAGAGTAAATAAAATTTGGAAAGAGTTAATACTGTAAATTTCAGAATTGAATTGCCAGAGTAGATATCTGGAATTCATTATGTATTCCATATATTCCGTCTAAGGGAATTTATTCATGATTCATCATTAGTTGTTGAACCAGTAGTTCAGGAATTTGGAAGTTGAATCAAATTTGACTGTGGTCAGGAATCCAGTTTGGATTGTTGATCATCGAGAGACCACTCTGGATAGTTTTAGGAAAGCTTATCCGGTTTTGTTTCCGGATAGCTAGAGATGTTTGTCAAGATAGACTGTTTGGTTGTTTGTTAATGTGTGAATGATATCTATGTTTGAATGGTTGGTATAACAGTTTTTGAATTATCTTTGTTTTAAATTTCGGGGACGAAATTCTTTTAAGGGGGAGGAATGTAACGACCTAGAATTTTTTAGCAATATATTTCAATAAATATTTAATCTAATTAAAATTAAATACAAGCTTTTCAAATTTATAAATTGAGGAGATCTTTGATATTTAGCAGTTATATATGCTCTGTAAAGGAAAATTTGATTTGAAAATCTAAAATAAATCCTGTATTGGTCAATAAAACCAAAAGTTGTATAGTATCAATATTTAATATAATATTTATAAAAGGGTAATCTAAATAATAATGTTTAACATAAGAAATCCTATTAACATTTAGATATGAATATGAAAACATAAATATAAAACATAATGATAAATATAAGATATAAATAGAAATATAAAATTTACAAATACAATGTTATAAATCAATGTTTGAAAATTTAACTACAAATAGAAAATAAAACTAAAGGAGTATGTAAACTATAACTATAAAAATCATACATGAATCATATAAGGTAAGCTTAGAAAGAAGATAAACTATTTTCATAACCTATATATATATACGTTTGCACAATATTGATCTTTAACAAAGATAGTAACTAGTTGCTGTGTAAACATGTACAATGCAAGAAAACAAGTATCCACTTCAAATTCATATACAAATATCTTTGTTTCAAAATACAAGAATCAACACACATAAAATATATGTAAACCAAAATGAACACTTGCATTTATTAGCACAACTATTTGCCAAGAAGAAATCTTTCAGCCGAAATTCAAATATCATTTCAGGTTTGCAGTAAAACATCTCGGCTTTAAAACAGGGTAAGTAGTGTACTAGTGTAAGACTTGTGAAACAAGACAAAGTTATATGTATAGTTATGCTCACCCAAAATCAAAATCAGGCCGCACTCTTTTAAACATACATATATATATATATATATATATATATATATATATATATATATGAATAAGCTTCAGCCATAAGACAAGGTAATATAAAGCTAAATATGCTTTTAAAATCAAGTTGAACAAAACTGGGAAAAATATATAAAGATAAGTGTGATAATATAAACAAGACAAAACTAATTAATGTCGCACAACAAAGGCTCTTATCAGCCTACAATATGGAAATAAAAATCTCTGGTACAAATAAAAAAATATATTTCAAGTACAAGATCAGTAAGTATCTTTGCAAAATAAGCAAAATTTGTCAGCAAAGTATTATAGTGTAAACTCATATGAAACATATTAGTACACACATGAGCCTGCAATATCTTTGTACAAATGTTTGTGTCAGCAAACATTATGATATGTTAACACAAACATTAATTAGCCACCTTTATATCTTGAAAAAATATCTTCTAGCCGAAATACTTGATTTAGCTCAGGCCTTAGTACATAGAAAATAAAGCAAAATGTTATATTATGGTAAAGCTTGTTCCAGAAGACGTTATGTTCAAAGTTATATATATGTATGTTCATTATTCTATCTGTTTTTGTCACTTAGTTCAGTCCATAATTTCAAATAGAAGAACCTGGTAAAGCAAAAGAAAAATAAACTAAACTTTATATTCTCAAGTTAATCAAATTCAAGCAAAAGAAAGTTGCAGGAACTCAAAACTTTAAACTGCTGTTTTCTATCATCAACAACAACCATCCTCTGTTTCAGGTTTTCAACTGCAATCTTGGTGAGTAAACATATTTTTAAATCTAACTTTTAATATGAATTTTATGAAGTATTGTTGATGTGTGAAGTTCTGGAATGTTTTGCTATGTTTTGACAGTGTTGCATATCAAGTTCTTCCAGGTTTCAAACTTTCTGTAGAGTCAAAGAAATCAAAGAATATATCATACTTCTTATATAAAATAATTTACTTTAATTAGTAACTAAACTAAATGAATTTTGTTTATGCTAAAGACTAAGATTTGAAATTTTTTTAGGTAGCTGAGTGATATAAGTACTGTAAACTTAAATTTACAGTAAACGTAAAACAAAGGCCAAAATTCGAATATCTCGAATTGCAAACTTGAACTTATAATTTGAAACCACATACAAAACTAGGATTTTAAAGACAAACTTTATAATTTTTAGACAATTATGCTTAGGGCAGTTGGTTAGTGAACTAAAAATGCATTTTTTCGAAATTCTGATTATTCCTTCAATTATAATTGTTGAAATTTTACATGAAGCTTGAGTATTGATGTGAGATCAATAGAAAAATATTAAAAATAAATTCGAATGCACGATTTGTTGAGGGAAATCAATAGTAGGGTTTATGGGTCTGTATCTTTTGGGTTCGGTTCGTTGATGAACGCGACACCATGGCATAACCGAGTGTAGTGAAACTTGGGTAGGTGCTAGAGTGAGTTGTCAGCATGGTTTGGCCGTAGTTTTGACGTCTCTGGAGGTCGTGATAGTGAGAACGAGGTGGATTTGTCCATCATGTTCGTGGAACAGTTCGACTTTAGGGGTATATTTTGATTTCGTAATGGTCGTGTATATCTGGGTTTCGATTTCGTGTGAGGGGATGCCGTGGGGTCTGTTGATGGGGTCGAGGTGCGATGGCACGGCGGCGGGGAAATTCGCGTCAGGGTCGACTCGAGTGAAACTCGAGTTTGATTGCTTGATCCTTCGGGTTTGCTCCTGGATCAGTGATTGAGTGCGTGGGTGTGTATTTGTAGTTTCAACAGTTTAAAACTTAAGCTTAAAAAAACAGAAGAATTAAGAAACAGGGGAGAAGAAAAGGGATGCAGGGAGGAACGCGAGAGAAGCTCTGGGAATCTCGAGTTTGACCCTGTGTTATGTGAGGTTTACTTTGGGTTTTAATTCCAGTGTTTTCCAACTATATTAAGTTAAAGTATATAGTTATATAAGCTAGGTATTAATCAAGTTGATAATGTTTACAAACCGTTTAAGCCAAGAAGAACTTTAAAGTTTTACAGAAAACAAAGAAGAGTAATTAAGTTAAATTCAAAGTAAATTATGGATGTAATAGAATTTATAATTGTATTTTAATAAGTAGTTCAAAACTTAACTGAATGTGTAATTAAAGATTTTAATAATCATCTTGTATAAAAACATTTGTAATTAAGAATTTAATTTGAAGTTGATTAATTAACAAATCGTAGTTAACGAGTTAATTAAATAATTAATGATTGAACGATTAAGTTAATTAATAATTAATGATTAATTAAGCAATTATTAATTATTAATTGTGTAAATTGAGTTTTATAAATCAATAATTAAGGTTATTGATTAGTAACTAAGAATTAATTAATTAATTAATTAAGTGAAAAATTAATAAGTAATTAATGCATTGAAATAAGTTAATTTATTAGTAGTTGATTAAGCAAGAATAAAATATAATTTATCTTAAGTATGCAATTAAGTTTAAAATAAATCAAATGACATGTTGATATGAATCGATGATTATATTTGATTGTACCTGATGTTTATTTATATCCTGTGATGTTCTGTGATATTCTGGATATATCTGTGATGATTGTATGATTTATCCGTGTTAAATTGTTATATGATTTATCTGATATTATTTATCTGCGTTAAAATTGCTATATGAATTCAATTGTTGAATTTAAACTGTTAAGTTAATTAGACAACTTGGCCCTTAAAATGGCGTTTGGATTCGATGAGACCGGGATCGGAAGAATCAAATTTGATTTTCCGAAAACCACATCGATCCAAATTAAACGTTAGGTCGTGAATCCTGAAATAAAGATCGAGATGGTGTTTTCAGAATGCAAGGGTTATCGTCGTTGACTCTGAGGGTGATTCCAAAATGAGTGTGACGAGATAATGCCTTCGGTTTCGTTCTAACCCGGAACGAACTTGTATGGATTGAATGCTTTCAGCACATCGTCAAGCGGACGATGAGCAATCTAAGAAATATGTTCTATAAAAGGTAAACGCAGCCTCAAGCCTCATCAACCGAGAATGGCTAAAACAGGGGAGGTGCAGCAAGGCTTCGTGGGTAGCCCCCACTTGAGAGTAAGATTTTCCCCTGTCTAGATGTCCCTTTTTATTCGGCTTAGTGTGCGGTTGGTCCCGCCAACTGTGGGGTGATCTTATTTGGAACTGTTCAGTAAGGAATGGTTCCGGCCTTGTGTTGCAGGGGATCGGGAGTGATCCTCGGTATGGTGACCTAGGCCCCGTACTGTGACGGGCAGTACCCCAGTAGCCCTGCCATTGATGGAAATCCATTTTCCCTACGAGACCCTACGGTTTTGATTTGTATTACCCGCTAACTCGTTAGCTTCACTAACCCGCTAACTCGTTAGCTTCACTAACCCGCTAAACTCGCCCCAGCCCCTAAGTCGCTAACTATCTTAGGTCGGCCAAACACTATGAGTCGTTAACTCGGCAATTATCTTAACTCGGTCAAACTCTATAGGTCGGTCACTTCCTTATGTCGTCTACGAGTTAACCTCTACCCGAGTTAACTTCTCCATACGATCTAACCTCCACACGACTTAGGCTAAGGACGACTTAAACAACACTAACGACCTAGAAATTCTACGATTTATCGACACGTAAAAATACGGGTCGTTACAGGATCGGGAGTGATCCTTGGTACGATGATCTAGTCCCCGTACTGTGACGGGCGGTACCCCAGTAGCCCTGCCATTGATGGAAATCCATTTTCCCTACGAGACCCTACGGTTTGATTTGTATTACCCACTATTGTGGCTAGTAGCTGGAATTTAATAGATGTAACAATTTCGGCTATTTTCTATTTACTTGAAAACCCTAGACACTATTATAGTATCACTGGATTTCCTATGAAATGTTTTGGTTATCGTAAGGTAAAAACTTACCCGTATTTATTTGTGGGGAGTCTTACGTGATACCTTTATTTTCCAAATGTTTTTCAAAGTTAAACAACTTTAAACCGTTTACTCATACCAGACCCATGTCTGACCCGGAGTTTATATTTTGTTTTTCATAAACTCTTGGGTACTTAAATTTTTACGAGAAGCCAAGTGATAGGTTTCCGGGTTATTGATTTCTGGAGGAGCTTGGAGCAGGAGTTTCCAGACGTATGTAGATATCTATCTAGTTCCGCTGTGTCAGTAGTCGATGTATGATGTACCTTTGATGTATATAGTGACAGATGTATATATGATTGTCATGTGTATGATATTGTATAACTCTGATACATGTAAAAACTATGTAACAGTTATATGATATATTATATTTTGTTCCGTTCCGCTGTGAGATTCTGATGTTGCTGTTCTTTCTCTCCCTTTCTTTTCTATTTCTATCCCTTTCTTTCTTAATGATGATACGTCTTTCTGGTAGCAGAAGGGCGGGTCGTCACATTTTCAGTTTATTAACTTGAATCAATGAATTATGAAGACTAAATTTTAGTCAAAACTATGGCTTGCTTGTTTCTCTTTGGTTCCCAGAGCCAATTCAAGTATTTAACTTAATTAATTTCAAAACTTACTTTGATATATTTTAAAATAAAACTCCAACTTGTTCAGATATAATTTTCAGAGGAGGATAGAGAGAAAGATGTTGAATCTATCATGATTTCATTTTTTTTATAAACCAGAAACCTTTTTCGTTTACATGCTTAAGCTTAAAATCACATGCAAATGAAGATGAGAAATGTTTTTATCTATCAACCTTAAGCCTGAACAAGGGACAGATACATATCTTCATTTATTTACAGGCACATACAGGCATTCAACTACATATAGATACATGCAGGCACAAACATTCAAGCACATTCATATGCAATCATTCATACTTAAATAATTATCATATGAAACCATATATTAAACAAATTAAGGGTTTAAATTTGAAGTTTGCTCACCTGGACTTCAGAAGACAGAGAGGAACAGAGGGATTCAAATGAGAAGGGCCTGGAAACTAAGTTGTTAATGTTTGATTTGCTTCTTGAATTCTTAGTTTTCTTTACTCCTGAACTGATAAATACAATTGCTTTTAAATCTTTGCTTTTTCCCTGATTACTAATACAGATTCAAATCCTTTTTGAAAGAATTTTACTTGCCTTTGTTTATTTTCAGATTTTCAACTTGCTCCAGGTTGAATTACACTTGAATGCTTGATTGTTTTTGAATTGGTTTGATTTGTTTCCTGAACTGATTTACAAAGTTGTTCAAATCTCTATTGTACTTAATTTATTATATACAAACAATTTCATTTACTTACAGGTTTGCAATACTGTTATCCACAGAGAAAGCCTCTCTCCCTTTTTTTTCTCTGCAGTTGAAATCCGAAGATGGATTAAGTTTTTGATCTTTATCTTGTTTCCTACCACTTGTTAAATAAATTTGTTTAAATCTTTGTTTTAATACTGGTTAACAGTATTTAGTTCAAATCAAAAAAAAAAAAATGTTACTTGCCTCTTAAATTATTTTCCAGAGAGCTTGCACTGCTCTGGCCAAAACTGCAGCACTATATTTTTTTATAAACCTGCAAATTTTTGAATTTGTTTATTGTTAAAAACTTGATTTTTTTTGAAAGTACGAATTCATTAAACTTTAGAATTAAAAAAAAAACTTACCTGAGGTTGATCTTACTTGAAGTTGGATTAGTTATTTTGCTCTTGATTCCCAGGTTGAGACTTTTGCATTCTATCTGTATTTGCTTTGTTTTTTTCCATAAATCTGCAATTCAAGTTTTAAATTTGTTGTTGAAATTGATTTAAAAATCATAATTCTATAAACTATACAGTTAAAACAAAACTTACTTGAATGTTCATCACTACACCTTGAAAACACTTCTGATTTTCCTTTTGAATTGAGTTGAAGAAAGCTTTAATTAATTTTTTTTTTACTGTCTATAGGTTTGAGATTTCTTTGAATTGAGAATAACTTGTTTTTCCAATTTTTCTTCTACTTTATTTCTTTCAACTGGGATATCTAATTTTGATCTTGAACTTGCATTAGCATACTTCAGGCTTGCAACTCCCCATTGATATTGAAACTGGATTTGTTTTTATGTTGAATTCCTGGTGATTTTTTCTTTCTCTGTTTCCACTCTGTTTTCCAGATCTTTGAATTCCTTTGCTTTGCTTAATTCTTGAATTGCTGGATCCATTTGTTTGAGTTATCCTACTGATTCAAACTTCAAGCTTGAACTTGATTTGTTTTGTTTATTGCATTGCTTCAGATCTTTACTTCTGATTTGTTCTCAGATTTGAACCACAACTTGAATATGAATCCACTACTTGATTCTAGTTTTGCTTCAAAAGCTTACAGATTCATTTGAAAACAGATTTTTTTGCTTTTGACTCTCCAACTTGAATTAATTTGTGCTTTTCTCAATTTGCTTCAGTTTGATTACTTTGTAGTTTGATTTCTAACTTGCTTTGAAACTGATCTATAGTTGCTTTACTGGTTTGATCTTTTGAAACAGATTGTAGTTTGATCTGTTTTTCTGGTTTTGATCATTTCCTTTGATACTATTTTATTTTCCAGGCTGAAGCTTGAATACTAATTTTGATTTTAATTTGTTTAATTCATATTGTGTACAATTAATTTCAAAAGGAAAGGTAATATTGCCACTTGTTCATTTAGTCTAACACTTGTAAGTTTATGTTATTCCTTAACTTACACTTGTTAAAATATGTATTCTTTATGTTTAAGCCCTTAATTCTAATTAATTTAAATTTTTTGTTTATTTTTGTTTTAAACCCACTTGAATTAATATTTACGCTTATGTTCATACGTATGTTTCTATTGTTTTAATCCTTTTGTTGAAATGCTTACAAATGAAATTCTTTGTATATTTATGTTTAAGTCCTTAAGTTCATTTAATTTGAATTTATACATTTTGTTTTTAAACCTTGTTTGATTTTAATTTATAAGATATATCTATCTATTTTATTCCCTTATGTATATATTTATACTTATACAAATTAAAGTAAAATAGTTTGAAATTAAATTATACATCTTTTAATCTATTTATTTTGTTTATTCAACTTTTTAAAGTTTTTAACCCCTAATTTATTTTTAATACATTTTATTTTGAAATCTTATAAATCTCAAATTTCTATTTTGTAATTCATTTATATAAATATACATCTTATTTTTCCTAAATCCAATATTTTTTTTTAAGCTACTTATACTTAAATTTCTTATTAAATTTCTGTTTATGATCAAAAATCATTTATTTATTCTAGAAAATTTTCTAAATAAATCACAATTTATTTTCAAAAATAAATTTAATTGCCAATTTAAACTTGATAAATTTCATGAATGTTACAAACCCGCATATTTATCGATTATGTATTTAAATATTTTATTTAAATATTTTATCGTTATTCGGATTTTAGTCCAAAAACCTACTTTTAGCAAACAGTCGAATTAGGACTCAAGACCACCTCCATTGAGTTCAAAGCGCCGTTTGCGATCTTTTTGAGCATAAACTTTGATATGTTTGGAGTTAGTGGAATTTTGCCAGTTTTCACTTAGGGCTTTGGTTTGGGCTGAGCCCAATAACCCCACTTATTAACACAGTTCCAACCCTCTCCTCTTCATTTACTTTCTTTCTATTTTTCTAATACTCAAGCTTTTATAACAATGGAGAGTGGAAGAGGAAATTAAAACTCCAAGCCCTAGTCTTCATTAGCAAATCCAACTTCTAGCTCCAAATTCAAGAGAACCCATTGGTAAGCCTTCTCTTCATCTTCTCCAACTCCTTCTCCCTTGAATTTAAGAAATTCCTAAACCCAACTTTGGGAATGTTCTTCTTTTTTGAACATAGATTCAAGCTCGTTTGGGTTATGTTGAAGAGTGGTTGGTTCTTCCTTTGCTTTCAAGCTTCTTCTTCATTGTTTTTGTGAAAAGGTGAGATTTTTATCTCACATCTATGACTATAATTATCTTTGGTTGTTAGGTATGAATTCCTAAAACCTCTTCATGTGAATTTTCTCTGATACCAAGCTGTGATGCCCCACCTCTATACCTACGCTAGCCAAGAACACTGCGGAGTAATGCTGTCAACTAGCACGGAGGATAAGGCTGTTGAGGAGCGACCATCCGTGTAGTTTCATTGTGCGAGCACCGATGTGTCAGATAGTATAGCATGCATTTCATTTAAGGAGGAAATCCAACATACCGACACAAACTCAAAGCTACTACACGGTGGCTATATATACTTCAGAAACAAATATAGAAATAAACATAACACAAATCAGTCACAGACATTCATATCTTTTTCCGCCTTTGTGATATGGATGCCCGTGACTGATTTGTTTTATGTTTATTTCTATATTTGTTTCCGAAGATTATATATAGCCACCGTGTAGTAGCTTTGAGTTTGTTTCGGTATGTCGGATTTCCTCCTTAAATGAAATGCATGCTATATTATCTGACATGTCGGTGCTCGCACAAAGAAATTACATGGATGGTCGCTCCTCAACAGCCATATCCTCCGTGCTAGTTGACAGCATTACTCCATAGTGTTCTTGGCTAGCATGGGTATAGAGGTGGGGCGTCACAACATGAGTCAAAATCAATATTTGTAATCATGTAATTTTATTCTTTTACGTATAGGAAGCACGAGTCAAGAACTAGAAACAATTTATACAATAACTTAATAAAATCGGAAAACGGGAAAACTAATAATCATAGTTTGTTAACTCTGGCAACCGTGCGGGTTTCACTATGAATTATTAACGTTGCAAATGTTTTCCACATTTCAACGCTGGTTAAATCTGAGTACATTTTCCGGATATCATCCTCCAATTCTAGGATCTTCTTCTAATTTCCCAATTTTGTACAATTTAATTCTAATTTTTTTGTTAGCGTTGTTAATTTCCCATGCAATACTTTAATTTAGTTGTTATGTAGAGGTATTTGGAATCTATTTAATCTTGGCTTTAAATCTTGGTTTAAGAAGAAATATTGCCTTAATAACAAGATGTCCTAGTTTTGATGCGTACACTTATTAATTCATGTTCCACAAGTAGTACTCATTGTAGGAAAAGCATTGATTTTTTGTTGTTTTAGATAGTTTTGATTTGGGAAATTTTTATTAGAATAATTCGAGCGCATTAGATACACAAGCAAAATGAAACTCATACAAAATTGAACCAAATTAATAATCTATATAAATATGTAAATTAAAAAACAATGTATGCTTTTAAATGCTAGCTCCTTAGTTTTAATCCACAACTAGAGCGCTTTATATAGGTCAAATTATAGAAATATCATAACACAAGTATATTGATGATTGTGATTAGTTATCAGTGGGAGAAGGGAGAAAGATACATCCAATCGAAAAAGGTCTACGCGGCAACCAAAATCTAAATTGATGTCGTTCTAGCTCAAACTCGTTTACCAGCAACTCCATCCACCATCAGCCACAATAGCCAACCGAGATATGGGTTCGTCCTCTGCTCAGATGGCAAGTATACAAGGCCAAATGTAGATTGAGATGCAAGCACAAACATATATGCAAGTGCAACCTCTTCGGAGAGCAGGAAACCCAATAAAGGCTGAACTGGCGTAGGAGGACGCAAACATCATATCCAACTCGGATGCAAACACCTTCTTTTTTGGATCATTATTGTTCTTTACTGGGAGTGTACTGTTTTGGCACAAAACTATGCATAAATGCATCGTATCTTCTTCTGATGCAGCTTCAAATATTGTATTGCCCGGTTTTCGGTTTCGGTTTCGGTACCAAACTTGTGGAGAAATTTATTTATATCTAAACATCATCATTTATCTCTTCGTTGCTCTCTCACTGTTTCACGTAATAAAAACCAACAGTTCATCCACACATATCCCCTCTTTTCCCTACTCGTCTTATAAGGCGCTGTTTCAAATGCTAGTGCTGTACAGTCTCGGAAACCTAAGGTATAGGCTATAGTCCAATGCAGTCTCTAATAGCTGGCAATGTAAAATAATAATAATAATAATAATAATAATAATACTATTACTTTTTTCTTGTTTTACAAATCGCTAGCCCTCAACCTCAACCATTTCAAGCTCTGGATGTTCAAGCAAGGAAAAAGACTCATTGGTACTTGAAAACAAGATTTTTGGCTTGGTAACATAACATCACAACCAGCAATGACTTGTCCATTGGAAAATCAGAATGGAATTGATCACAGTTTAACCAAATATAACTTATCCACTTTTTAATGGCTGGTTTAACGATAGATGTGGTTATTGATCTATATAAGCAGAACATAAGCGGAACGGTGAATAAATCAATAAATAATTTGTCGTTTAATTATTCAGCGAATTCTTTGTCCTAATAAGACCTCGCGCCAACGGTCATACATCGGTTATCTCAACAGCTAGTTTTCTTTTTTACTGTATATTAAACGTACTGATCACTACCTTGTATATTATGCTAGTACATTTATTAGAGCATCTCCAATAGTGGAAAGATACTGTAAAATGGAACAAATCCCTAATATTATTTTTCTTCCCACACTTTAACAGAGCCGATTCGAGCGTGAGGAAGTAAATGTAATGAGACTTTACCCTTTTTTTAGGTAGCGATTTATAAACTGGAAACTTGTAATAACTCGGATTTCTGGGCATTGTAATTAATAAGATAATTGGGTTAATTAATAGAAATACTAAATTTATATATTGAACAAATGGATCTGATTAAATAAATAATTATATTTGTAATTGTGTTGTATATATATACATGGATTTTAAACAGAATCATTGTATACAAGTTAAATTTGTATTTGTTTAAAAATATGTATATGTAAAATTGACTTGAAATTTAATTTGAATTTGGATATTTCAATTGAAGTTCAAAAGTTAGATATGTATATATATCTTAGGTTTTACTTTGATTTTAAATTATATTTTATTTAGAACATAAATTGTTTTATATCATTCTCTTTTTAAAGAAATTTATGTAAATAAATTAAAATATGAATTTATATTAGTAAAAAGTTAATTATAAAAGCTTTATAAAACATTTAGAAATCTATTTATGCATGTAAATTTACATGTGTTGACAAATAAAATTAAGATGAGACAAATGTTAATTCTATTTACAAGTGTCACATTTGTCATTCTATTTTCTTTAAAATTTAGCAAATCCAACTTAAATCTATACAAAACATACTCTATTTTAAATGCTTAAGTATAGACCAAACTAAAAGTAAAATACAAAATCATATTATAAACATTTAATTACATGTATAACCATTAAATACAAAAGCTTTCAAATCATTTAAAATTTCATATGAAAATGAATAAATACAAATGTTTAAAATTTTGATGTTCATTGTTAACAAGCGTAATGAGATTATAATGATAATTGGATAAATATTATTAATTTTAAAAGGTGTCAAATCTTTATTTTAAACTTTATTTTTAATAAATCTAACTTAAACTTGTAAAACAAACTTCTTCTTTATTCTTTCTTTCTTTTTCAGAGAGCTGCAAACATTATAAAAAAATCAGAAATGAGACCTGGAAAGAAAAAGAAAAAATCAATCAAGCAAACAATCTTTAACATTTTGATACCTGATAACAAAAGCTGGAAGCCACAACCTGAGGAAGGAAATCTGAAATAAGGGATCAAGGGCAAATCTAACAACGAGCCACAAATGCAAAGATCAATTTCAGATTCAGATTCAAACAAAGCAGTTCGAATTATCAAGTTTTTCTAGTTTTTTTTAATGTCTACTTCAAACTCTCTGCACAAACTTTGAAGGTGAGTAATCCTAGCTTAAACTGTTTAAAATTGGTGCATATGAATAATTGATGTGTCAGTTAGTTTGCATGAGTGAAATTTTTTTTGCATGTTGGTTATTACATTTGAATATATGTATATCTGCTGATATTTGGGTGCATGTCTATGTTTTCAAAACTTTGGGCTATGTTCTTCATATACTGATTTTAAAAAAAAATTGAATTGATAACTTTAAAGTTCTTCTTCCCTGAATCTCTTTATCCATCATGTTATAAATAAACTCTGGTAATAATAATTACGTATTGATTTTTCTAAAAAAAAATTAGAAAGAATTCGAAGCTAGTTTAATAAGAAGAAAGAGGAACAGTTGCATCTCTGGAATCTCAACATATTTAATTTACTGTTTCAAGATTATTATCTGATTAGTTATCAAATTATAGGATTTTTAAACATAAAATTCCAATTTTTAATTTGGTTAATCATGAGAAATTAATAGATGAACGAAAAACGTGTTTCGTATGAATTCTGTTGATCGGTGAAGTTTTGGGAATCGTGGTTACTAGTGAAACAGTTTAGGTTATCAACGACATCGGCAAAAATACTTGTGAAAATTCTGGTTTCCCCTGGTGGTCAGGCGACGGCGATATAGGGTTTTGCTGATGGTTTGGGTAAGGCTTTTACTCGAGACTGTGGAGATGTCTAGAAAACATCGGAAGTGGTCGCGTGATGGGGAGTCGGAGCAGGAGATTATGGAGAAAATTGGAAGAGGTCGGTATGGATTCTCGGGGCGTGGTTCATCAGTAATAGGGTGGTTTTCGACCGGTGGTGGTTGCAGTTTTTGATCATTGGGTCAAATTTTGATTTATAGGCTAAATTTGTGATTTGAGTGTTCGTTGTGATGGTCGAGGTCATCGACAACTTGGGGAAGACCGGGGGGACGATCGGTGATGCGTCAGTTTGTCGTGCACGTGCACAGTGGAAGTGGTTGTGTCAGGGGCTGGATTGGAAAGAAGGTCTGCGTTCTCGAAGTGGTTTTCGGGGTAACGATGTGGTAGCTCGAGCATGAGTATGGGTTCCTCGCGGTTATGTTTTACTGGGATGGAATTAGCATCTGAAATAAAGAGGAAATGGGTTTTGAGGAGAACTCGAAGTTTAACTTGAGAATTATGAGTGATGACTCGGATAAACTCTGATGGCTCCGGATTCTCGATCACAATTTTGTTCGCTTGAATAATATCTTGCTGCAGCTAAATTTTAGACTAGTTTAAATGAAAAGGAAGTATGGAACTCGGTTTGGGTTGAGTAAATCTTGGATTTTATCTCGGGTAAGGATGAATTTGTAACATAATGTTTCTTAGTTAAACATAATCAAATTCTATTGATACACTTAATCATTTGTTGACAAATTATGTATCTATTTAAGTAGTTGATTAATTAAGTTGAATTAATAATTTAACTTTGTAAGATAATTCTTAAAGTTTATTTAATTAATAAGAATTTAAATGATAGGTAAGAAGATAATTAAGATAAATGACTTATCTTTTAATTGATTAAATTTTAAGTGATTGAGATTAATTAATTAATAAAAGTAATTAAAGGGTTATTAATTGTTTGATAATTAAGGATTAATTAAGAAGTTGTTAGGTGGTAATTAATTGATTAATCTATGGTGATTAAGGATTAATCAAATGATAATTAAGGATTGATTGTCTGTTAATTAAGGATGGGTTAACAATTAATTAAGGATTAATTAAATGGTTAATTAACTGGTGATTAGGGAATATGTAATCTGTAATTAAGTTCTTAATTAATAATTGATAATTAGATTTATTAATTAATAATTAAGAGATAATTAATTAATTAATTAATTAATTATAAAGTAATTATGAATTAATTAATTTGTATTAAGTGATATTGATTAATAATTAAGGTTATTAATCGATAGTTGATGAATAACTCATAAGTTAATTAAAGGCTAATTAACTGGTTATGGAAGAAATTAAGGATCAATTACTTTGTATTAAAGGAGATTAAATAATAATTAAGGATTATTAATTGATAAATAAAGGATAATTAAATCTGGGATTAGGGATTGATAAATTGGTTGATTGAGTTAATCAAGGATGTGATTAGTTAATTAAGATTAGTAATTAATTAATGATTGTATAAGCAAGATTAAGTGATAAATTCTTAAGCAATTAATTTAATTTAAGTAATTAAATCAATTGTGATATGAATTAATAATGCTTGCTTATGGATAACTGGTTGTTGAATGTCTGAATTGGATGATATCTATTGAATTGATATCGATTGATGAATAATCAAGATTGATTAATGAATGTAATTAAGTTAAAGATTACTTGTTATATGAAATTTAAGAATAATTTACTAATAAAACTAATTAGAGGACTACTGAATTTATGTAATTAATGAAAGTGATCAATCTTGCTTATTAATGATTGAATTATGATGAGTACTATGAATTGGTGGATATCACTATTATGATTTGTGATATGATACGTTGGATGGGCGATGATAATGTAATTACCAATCAATTAGGAATTGTTGTGTAAAATGTTATCCGATAATTAAAGTTGAGTTATATTTAATTGGATAACTTGGTTTAAATGACATTGGATTCGAAGAGACCGGAGTCGGGTATAATAAATACCCGAAACCACTTCGATTCTTTATAATTTGAAGCGAGAAATCAATAGAATGAAATGGAATGATTAAAGTGAATTGGATCATTTATTGGTACTTAGAAAGTAAGGTGTGATAAAGTAATGTTTATAACAACTTGTGAAATTGTAAGTTGATAAATTACCCCAGGTTTATATAAGTTGTGAGCTTGGTATTTCTTGTTAGATGAGTTTTACTCACGCTGGTTTCCAGCCTGACCCGGGTGTTACTTTGATGTAATGCTCGGGTCAAACCGAGTATTACAGTTTTTCAGGTAAGGACGTTCTGGAGCTCATGAGACGAGCTGGATAGCAGAAACGTATAGAGTGTACCCGCTGTATATTATAGTTGTACATCTGGACAAGTTGTTTTGAACTGTCAAATGTTGTGTAAATGTTGTAACTATGATGTATAAATGTATAAGTGAATTGGTACAGTTCTTCTTTGTAAAACTATTATTTATGTGATATTATATTTTATCCGCTTCGAATGTGAGATTCTGAGTTTGAGCTTTCTGTTTCTTCTTCTTTCTATTTCTTCTTTCCACTAACTATCTGGAAATTTCGGGATCAAAATTCTGGGTCGTTAGATTTGGTATCAGAGCTGAAGGTTAAGCGAGAACCTTGGCTCAGGTGGGACTACTCATTAATGATAGGGTAAGTGGTACCCTAGAATGAGTTGAGTATATATATATATGAGAGAGTGTACTTGTTATTTTCTTATATAAAGATTCTAAAAGATTTTATATAAGATTATATTTTGATATATAAAGCAATATATCTTTCTAACAAATCGTAACGGAATTGGTTGTTAAATTATTGAAGTAAATTAAGAAGTAATAGAAATACAACAAAACTAAAATTAAATCTTGGATTTGGGAAAGGTTTCAGGATAAGGATAATCAATTAATTTATGTAATTAATTAAACTTTATTTAATGAGATTAATTAATGGGTAATAATTGAATATGATAAATAAGAGGGAGTTACTTAGTGAAGTAACTAGAGGTAAGTAATTTAAGGGACAATTACTTAATGAAGGTAATTAAGAAATAAGTTAATTACCGAATGTGATTAATTGGAATTAATTAGTGGTGTAATTAATATAAAGAAATAATAAATAATATTATATAATGCAATTGAATGAAATATTCCTATTTCAAACAAGAGTTGTTTGAAAATTTAAAAGTAATTTGTTTTGAATTGAAAACCAAAGGTGGTTTAAAATTTTAAAGTATAACTTGGTATGTAAAAGAAGTAAATATGTATATGTATGGATATACATAATATCAAAGTTGGTTGAAATAAACTCTAAATGTTGAGTTTTAAATCTGGAATGAGATATGTTACCCAAAGTGATAAGATTTTGAACTTAATAAGAGGGAAGATTTTTTTTATGAGATGTTCAAAATTTGAAAAAGAAGAAGTTAAAACTAGGTAAGGATGACTGAATTAAGTGAATTGAGTTTAACTCTAAAGAGATTAAATAAGTTGGAATGGTCAACCTGATTTGGAAATTTCAAAATGAAATTGGAATTTAACTTGGAAAGTTAAATGGATAATCTGAACGGGAAGTTTGTGTGATCTTAAATGGGCTTGAGATCTGGAATTTGGAATTTGATGGATGTTCTAAAATGGAATTTTGAAATTTGGACTCAGAATTGAATTGTTTAAAAAATTTGAAGGTAAATTGATTTAAAGGAATTAAATCAACATTTGAAGTATTAACTCAAATTTATATAATTCGAGATAATTTAAATTTGAAATTTTAATTAGTTCAAATTGAATTTGATTTGAATTAATTGAAATGGTGATTGAAGATGTATGAGTTTAAGATTCAAATGGAAAATTTGAATTGGATTTATTTGAATAATTTGGAATTGTAATCAAAATTGAATGGTTTTAAATTCAAATGGAATTGGGATTAAATTTGGAGGAAATCAAGAATAATTCAACTTGATTTGGAAATGGAGTTTGAAATTGAGATTAATTGAAACTGGAGTTGAAATGAATTTAAATTGGAACTGGTTTGATTGAAATTTATTTGAATTAATAGAATTTGAGATCAAGGTTGAATAAAGTTAAATTTGGAAAGAAACTGAGGTTAATTCAACTTGAATTGGGATTAAATCAATTTCAATGGAAATTGAAGTTATTTAAATTGGAATTGGGTCAATTTAAATGGTAGAGGAAATTTAAATAGAATTGATGAGAATGGAGATTGGGAAGTGAGAAGTTTTGACTCTGGACTATTTTCAATATAAATTATTTTAGTATAAACCTATTTTTCCAAACTATTCATTATATATACAACATTTGTTTTAAAAGCCAAATTATCTTATATTTGTTTTACAATTATTTTTGAAACTGTTTAACAATTTTCCAACTGTTTTATAAATTAATTACTATATTTCAACTGTTTTACAAAACTAATTACTATCTTACTATTATTTTCCAAGGGTCTAATATTTTTATAATTATTTTAACTATTTTCTAACTGATTTAAACCTATTTTACAAATTAGTAATTATTTTCCAACTACATATCCATTTTTAGATTTTTCAAACTATTTTCTAAATTTAAACTGGATGGAGTTCAATCTGCTATTGGTTAACTACCCAATCGAGATAAGAATTTAAGGAATAATCCAAATGTGGATTAAGGCAATTATGAGTTAGTGAATGAAATTCGAAGTGAACGTGAATAGAAAGAGAATAGATTTGGCTAATAACCAATAAAGATAAATACGTAGGGTGTACGTATGTTATTCAATTCGCATAGTGATTTGATCCAGATTCGAGCACCGAATTTCGAGATAGTTATATCGATCCGAGTGGGATTTTTCCCTCGATTTTCGATGGCGGACCTGGATATGGATTGTTGATTGGTTCTGGATATTCTCTATCATAGTTATGACTATGCAAGGAGAATGACGGTTTCTGATCATGAAAACAGATCTGAGTCCGCACTAGGAAGTCAGGTGGACGATACTAGATCGGAAGTGAAATTGTGTGATCGAGTGAGCGATCAGATTAGTATAGCGTACGGATGATGTAACGACCCGCAGTTCTGTACCCCCTGAGTCGACGCTATTCTACATCAATCAACTCAAGACGAACAGAAATGCGAACCATTTTGATTTAAGAAGAAAAGGTAGAAGAAGAGAAAACAAAGCAATATCAGAATCTAACCATCGCAGCGGAATAAAATATAATATATAACAACAGATCTTTACACAAATCGAAACTATCTGTTTATATATACACATTACCAGAGTACATCATCAGAGTTCATACAACATCAATAACATACAAATGGATACACAACAACTCAACACAGTGGAATATAAACAAGTACGATAATACGTATCGGCATCCAGCTCACCTCCTGAGCTCCACAGCGTCAATCCTGTATCCTATAATACTCAGTCTGACCCGAGCATTACAGTTAAATAACACCCGAGTCAGTCTGGGATACCAGCGTGAGAAAATCACAGTCAATCAATTTTTAAAGTTTCAAAAATCCTTTTTAGAAACAAAAGCATCTCGTAAGACCACGCCACCAATAAACATGTCGGGTTTTTACCTTACGATAGCTGAAACATTTTTATTTAAAGTTCTCTGATATTATAATAGTGTCTATAACAAGTAAAATAGAATCTAGCTGAAATGCTTGCATCTCACGTTTCAGCAATAGTTGGGCACAATCAAAACCGTACAGGCACGTATGGAAAATGGATTTCCAACAATGGCTAGGCACTGGGGTACCACCTGTCACAGTACGGGGCCTAGATCACCGTACTGAGGAGTACGCCCGCTCCCCTGCAACACAAGGCCGGACTCATTCCTTACTGAATAGTTCCGAATAAGATCACCCCACGGTTGGGATCAGCAACCGCACCACTAAGCCGAATAAAAAGGGACATCTAGACAGGGATGACCTTACTCTCCAGTGGGTGCTACCCACGAAGCCTTGCTGCATATCCCCTGATTTTCAGCCATTCCCGGTTGATGAGGCTTGAGGTCAAACGTTACCTTTAGAACGTATCCCTTAGAATGCTCATCGTCCACCTGACGATGATCTGAAAGCATTCAATCCATACAAATCCGTCCCGGGTTCGAACGGAACCGAAGGCACTATTCCTACTACATCCATTTTGGAAATATCCTCAGGATTAGTAGCGACTAGCCCTTGCACTTCACTGCTCCATCTTCGCATCCAAAATTCGTTTTCCCATGAGAACGTATAAACCGGATCGAAGTGGTTTTCGAGAAATAAATCTCGATCCCGGTCTCTTCGAAACGATCAGCGCATTTGGCCAGTATTGATAGTCGGTTATTTAACAATCAATTAATATTCACAATCAACCATCAACCAATAAATAATTTTCTAAATTATTTATTTATTCCAAAATATCCTTACAGGATAAATTTCCAATTTCAATTCCCTTTGAAATCAGTTTCAAAACCAATTTTCCTTTCACAGAGTACATTCCCAATTATTATTCCCACTGGAACACCAAGTACAAAACATTGGAGATTTAAATAATTTAAAAGCACTTTTATAAAATATTCTCTATAACATTTAAGATTAAACTACTTGAAATATTTTATTAAATATATATATATATATACTTTAAGGATATTTTGTATAAAACACTTTATAACGTATAAACTAAATTCTCTCTTTTAAACACAATACCAAGAACTTTATATTAAAATAAATTTGGAAAAATATACTTTAAAATTTAATATTTAGAAATACTAAACTTTCCAAAAACATACTTTTTAAAACAATATTAGAACTTTTGACTTACCTTTAAAACCTCTTTGAAAACCATACTTGGCTATCCAAGGAAGTATTCTTCTCTTTCCCATTTCTTAAAAATAAATCACCGTTTATTTTTAAACAAATTTACCATTTCCATAATAAATTCACACCTTGAATTTATATTTCCAAATCCACTTCACATTTAAAAACCCATTTTATAAATTTCGACAACTTTAAATTCAAATTCCAGGCACTTTAGTAGATTCACAATTTATTTCTAATTTCTTCATTTTGAAATCAATTTCTTCACTTTCTTTATTTGTTCCAAAATCTATTAATCTTAAGATTTCTATTTCTTATTTATGATCTAAACCTTTTTATTGAAAATGTCAATTCAGATTTTATATTTCTTCGGTATCCTTTAATTAACTTTAAACTTTCGATTTAACAATAAATTCTTTATTCTCTATTCTTTTAATAATAACACTTAAGCTTTAAAAAATTTTATCCTTCAGAATATTCAAATTATCCCCTTTTATACTTAGGATTTATTTATTTGAACTGTTAAAAGAACTACTTTGGTTTCTCTTCCAATTCACTTTTCTATTTATTTGAATTCTCTATAATTGATTTACTTCAATTTTACTTCTTTATTTCTTTAAAAAGAAATCCGATTTTATAGATTTGGATAACTCAGAATACCAAAATATTCAATCCAATCATAACATCCTATACTTCATATAATCATCACAGGATATCAAATATTCATAGCATAGAATATCAAATAATATAAATAAATTTTGGGGAATCCAGTTGGATCCCTCCAACCTGTTTCCCTGCATCCACAGATGTTAGCACAATACCAATTCCACTTCGAGGTGGAATATCGCGGTATATGGGATTTTAAATAAAATATTATCCGCTATTATGCGGTGCATAGGGTCTCATCCGCTATAAAGTGCGGGAAATCAACAACTCCAAAATATACATATTCCAATATATATATATTGGTATCTATACTACTATATATACTATCCATATCAAATCAATCCAATCATTCACAGAATATTTTAATTTAACCAATTAAATTTAAATTATAATTTAACTGAGTGAGATTAACTCACCTTTGATTTGTTTGCAGTCCACTTCAATTCTGTTTTGGTTTTCCCGGTTTATAACCTTGTATATACATTTATACAGTTTATTAATATTTGAACAAATCAAATTACACTTACAACATAAAATATTTATATATTTTCTTTTTAATTAAAATTAACTAACAAATTTGATTTTTAACAGAAAACCCCCCTTTTTTCGAAGAAGTACTTATGAAAAATAAATCAGTAAATCAAATAAACAAAACAACAATACCTTCCCTACGCGACCGTTTCTCCTCCACCACCACTGCGACCCGTTCTTCTTCACACGACGAATCCCAACTACCAACCCCTCACTCGAAACCCGACATCACACTCCAGCACGAAAGTCGACCCATTCCTACGCCGCACGCCAGCTTCTAAGCATCGTCCTACTCGAATCAAAGTCGCGACCTTTAATTCATTGGCTGGCGAAGACTGTCATCGCGATACCTAAACCCAAGCAAAAATCGCAACCTCGTTCCTAGCGAGCCTCAATGCCGCCCAAAGATCCTCACGATGACAGACTACATCGCATGCTCAGATCTCCTTCGTCGCGATTTCCATCACTCTACGCTTCTCTTTGCCCAACACGACCCTACGATGCCGCCGCGTACCCTCCCTCCAAATTCGCTCGATTCTGATCTGAACGAAGACAATGCAGGCAATTTTTTTTTTATTCGATATGGTTTTCGATTTTGAATCGGCTGCCATAGCCTTCGAACAGAGAAAAGAGTGGAAAATTGATTTTGGTTAATCAAAGAGGAACGCGAAACTGCCATTATCAAACTGAACGAGATGGAGTATTATTATTATTATCTTTTCTAAATTATTGTTCGTGAAATTAAAATAAGGCCAAGGGGAGACATGATGGAACGTTAGCGTGCTGCAGTCCAAAAGCTACAGTGATACGAATTGAAAGGAGAAAGTTTGATATATTATAAATTTCGGCTGAAGTTGATTTATATATATTATTCACATCCAAATTGTCTCAATACAAATTTCAAAGCGTTTATATATTGTACGCTCACTCAACAACTCCAAATACTATGAAAATTAAAACCCGGTAATAATACAATATTAGGAATCCAATGGAACTGGTTTCGTCGAAATCCGAGACTGCCTCAGAAAGCTATTTTTTTAAATATCATTTAAACAATAAAAAATTTAAAACTGAACAAAACACTATTAAATTTAATTTTACAACTTCTATCATCTTCAGTGTTGACAATATAAATTTTACGGGCCTTCAAATTATTTTTAACAGGCAAAATATTCGAGCTCAAAAATTTACCCAATTTCAAATTATTTAATTTAATAATTTAAATATCAGATAAATAGAGATATTTGAATTCAATTTAAAAATTAACTTTTGAATATTTAAAATCGATTAAATATTCCAATTTCAATTATACAAAAATTCCGGGTCGTCACATTCCTCCCCCCTTAAAAGAATTTCGTCCCCGAAATTACTAATTAGGAAGAATGATCCATAACCCACTAACTATTTCCCCAACCCAAATAGTTTTCAACAACTTACCAAACAAATCCTTTATCATAGACCCATTAATCCTTTTCCTAACCTTCCAAACTTACCCATAAGTCCCAAACAATATCACCTACTTATCAATTCAAATTTAAACCTAAATTCAAATTTTAAGTTATCAAAATTTTCTCAAAATTTTTCTAACTCCCTAAATTTCCGAAAAATTTCGCCAGCGTCTCCTTTGCGCGGCTAGCTCGGTACAACTACAAAATGGCTCTACGGCCTCCCAAATCCAAAAAGAAAACAAAAAGTCAAGTGGCTCGATCCAAAAACCCAATCAAAATCTCATATAGAAATTTTAAACACATACCTTTTTGTCGGGCCATTAATTTTAATCTTCTAAAATCCAAAATCTTTATTTATCCATTGCTTTTATACATCTGTATATCCAACTAAGCAATAATATCCAACCACACATTCAAAACATTTACAAATTCAATATCTATTCATTTAAGCCTGTATGATGCACACATATTATTCGTACGCAATACCAATTCCGATCGCTCACTCGATCACAAAATTCCACTTCCGAACTAGTATCGTCCACCCGACTTCCTAGTGCGGACTCAGATGTGGTTTCTTGATCAGAAACCGTTATTCTCCTTGCATAGCTGTAAACTATGATAGAGAATTTCCAGAATCAATCAACAACCCATATCCAGGTTCGCCGTCGAAAATCGAGTGAGAAATCCTAACTCGGATAGAAATAACTATCTCGAAATCCTGTGCTCGAATTCTGGATCAATATAGCTATGCGAATAAATAATATACGTACACCTTACGTAATTAGCCCAATTGGTTTTTAGCTACACCAATTCTCTTTTATTCACATTCATTTGGGTTTCTATTCTCTTAGTCACAACCTTTCAGTTTAATTTCCTTTCAATTATTCACTCGGAATAATTTTTCTCAATACCAATTTACTTAAGAATTCCATTTTTCATTCCTTAAGTTTAATTTAAATATCGTATACAATTCTTATATAAATTTTCATTTTACTATCGAAGTTTACATTCATTTCTAATCACTTTTGCACTTACAATTTCCATTTGATTTCAAATTGGCTTTCATTTTGAATATTGAATTAGTTGCACTTACTAACAAATTTAAATTTCAATTAACAGTTTATTTTCAACTTCACTTTCTATAGTTCCTTCAATTGCACTTACTTTACATTCACATTCCAAATAGACTCCATTATCTAATTTCAATTTTATTTGCTTAACAAATTTAATCATTTACCTTTAGTGAAAATTTCCAAAAATTTTCTAACTCCCAAAATCTACGGAAAATTTTGGCAGAGTCTCCCTTGTACGGAGGGACTTCTACGATATCGCAGGATGCACAAAAACATATATACATCGGCCTCAGGCCGGAAATCACAATATATAACAATATATACAGTTCATATTTCCTATTTTTGAATTTTTGCGTAAGCGTACCTTATTTGAGCATTTTTAAGCAAGCGGCGATTTATTTTAGCATTTAACGCATTCAAAACCAGCCAAGCGGCTTCCCTGAACCTGTACTAACTCAATTTAAGCAAGTAAGTGACAAGTATACAAAGTTTATTAACATTTCAATTCATTTCAATAACTAAGACATAGATTCTATAACCAATGCATCTTATATACTTCCATAAGCACATATGAAATGTTTCGACATTTATTTTTGTGACGACCGCCCATGACTCCCGCACAGAAACAAGGGAATGGTGCGCTGAAAGTGTGCCAGGCAGCCATGGGTGACCGTCAAGGGTAGAATAAACATCGCAAACTCTATCGTACAACTCACAGCGCATGGATAAAGTATAATAGAGAAATATATAGTGAAGCTCCAAAACAGAATATCATCATATAGACATCATAGTAGTTTGATACAAGCATCTGAAAATCAGTACAGTCAAGCCTCACTACAAGCACTCAGAGAAAATATACAGCAGCGGAATACCCAGTACATATAATATGAAAAAAATATGTAAAAGCCTCCTGCTCGTCTTCGTCATCAACAACGTGGATCTCCAAGAACTGCACCTATCACCTGCTACCTAGTCTGCCCATCCCAACATGGATGAACAGCCCAAGGTAATAAGAGGAGACATAAAACCTTGAGTCAGACAAAAGTCTTAGTGAGCAGTAAATCAACTATCAAACATACCAAAAGAGCATAAGGGATAAAAAGGAATAGGAACCCAAACCATCCCACTCCACCTCTTTCTACAGTGATAGCCCCTAGACACACACTAAGGAGAAGCAAGCATAGCAAACAGATAACTAAAGTAAAGCAATAACCACTCGAGTCAAGGTCGATGTTTTCCAAATACAAACGCCCAAGGCCTAAACCAAGATCAGATAAGCACCTAGAAAACACCACTCTTGAGACCGAATGATGATACAACCAAACATCCATGACTCTGGCTATCACTGTTATCATTGCCTTGATTTTATCGTTAATTGAATGACCAACTCATCTTTCAACCATCCGTCAAGGGCTAATGGCAACCCCGGTTCTAGACATAACTCCACACGTCATCATGACTCATGCCTAGGTATAACGGATCTACCCAGAGTACTAGCACGTCATCATGACCCGTGCTTGGGTATAACGGATCTACTCTTGCTTTGAGCTTGCTAGAACCTTCAATAACGATAAGATCTCAGCCTTCTAGTCATCCTCCTCGACGACTATTCCCATTATAGCTCAAGCGCCTCTCGAGCCCACCATTATCCACTAACTCGAACCGCATCATCGAGTAATCAACATACTTGGAATGATCTCGCCTGGATTAGACCAAGATTATCTTTCATCATACTTTGCTTCATCGCATCTTAGCAAGGTCCATCTCAACATCATGCTTCGCCTCATCGCATCATGGCAAAGTCCATCATCATCATATTTTGCTTCCTCTAATCATAGCAAAGTCCTCGAATCCATCCATATGAGCTTCATCATCCGCTTCATATGCCACAAGCAGCTTTCACCATTCAAGAACCTTTCCACTTAGCTTTTGAATCATCTTCAATCATCTTGTTCCAAATAATCTACTAGCTAACTTGAAACAATCAAATCAGTCATACATCCAAACAATCAAGCATTCAAACAAGATTTAATAAGCAATATTAACTATAATGGCAATTTCGTAAATAAATGAGCAAAAGTCTAACATGCATGAATCATGGAATTTTAGCATAGATTATAAATCATGGGTTTTGTTTCTATAACTTGATAAATGAACTTGAATAAGTAAACGTCTTCATAAGTAGTGGATCTAGACTTGGATCTAAGGAAAATGCATGAAATCACTATTTTTAACACCTAAACAAACCACCAATCCAATATACTCCTTTGGGTCCGCGTGAGAGATAACCACCACTCACCGAATCACCTAAACACCTCAAAAGATAACCACTTCAAATCTGGACAGCAAGGATTCAAGCTTGATTCGTCGAAATCTCGCTTGAAATGATGAAATCTAGCTTCGTTGGATGAAGATCTTCAACTTTGGCTCTTGGATCTTCGATCTTGGATGGATGTTGGCACTAGATTAGAGTAGAGAAAAGAAGTGAAGAAATGTTGTAGTCGAGCTCTCAAAATGGCAGCACTTCGTCGCTTCAAAAACCGGTGCCAAAAAGTGAGCCAAACCCCTCTATTTATAGGCTGAAAATCACTAACCCGGTTCGCCCCTTAAGTCGTTCGCGAGTTAGCGACTTTCCTTAAGTCGCTCGCGACTTAACGACCTAGGCCTAAGTCGCTCACGAGTTAACAACAACTCACGACCTAACCTCATGCCGATCTAACCCTTAATACACACGCGACCTAACACCAACTCGTAAGTCATTCGCGACTTATCAACACACACGCGGGTTAACAATGCCGCGACCCAACTAAGTCGCGTACGACCTATGCCTCCACGAGTTACGACTTAAACTAAGTCGTCAGTGACCTAAAACATCACGAGCTAACTACCTTATGACCTAACTAGGCTACCGACCTAACGAGTTAACCTATATGTCGACCTAACTCTAAGTCGCCATCCCTTAACTCGTTAACCCGTAGCCTATTAACCCGGTAATCCTTAACTCGTTACCTCCACTAACTCGCCAGAATGCTAACTCGTCCCAACTCCTATAACTCGTTCACCACTGACTCATTAACCCGGTATCTCTGCTAACTCGTTAGCTTCACTAACCCGCTAACTCGTTAGCTCACTAACCCGCTAACTCGTTAGCTCACTAACCCGCTAACACGCTAGCCTCACTAACTCTCTACTACCTTAACTCGGTCACTTCTTTATGTCGTCTACGAGTTAACCTCTACCCGAGTTAACTTCTCCATACGATCTAACCTCCACACGACTTAGGCTAAAGACGACTTAAACAACACTAACGACCTAGCAATCCTACGATTTATCGACACGTAAAATACGGGTCGTTACATTCTCTCCCCCTTAGGAATTTCGCCCCCGAAATTCCAAACAAACAACAGCAACCATAACTATTCCGCATGCCTACCATCCATTGCAATCAACAAACCATGCATCCAATTACTCTCCTAGCATGCAGAATTCTAAGATCAGAACAAGTTACAAATTCATGAGATGTCACGATACCTTAGGGCCATACCTCGAAGAGTTCGGGATGAGCTGCCTTCATCCTCTCTTCCTCCTCCCACGTACAGTCGTTAACATCATCACTCCATTGTATCTTGAGCAACGTAATCGTCTTCCTCCTAAGCTGTTTCGTATCGGTTTCAACAATACGAAGCGGCTTACGAGGTCTTCTAACAACTGGATCAACCTCCAAATCTTCACAACTATCAGCAGAAACCACTGTACTCGAGTCGTGCACATACTTCCATAGATATGATACATGAAAAACATTGTGCACACCCGCCATCTTTTCCGGTAACTCCAATCTATAAGCGAGCTTTCCAATTCGCTCGATAATCGGGAATGGTCCAACAAACCTCGGAGTCAATTTTCCTTTCTTCCCGAATCGAATAACATTCTTCAGAGGAGAAATCTTCACAAAAACCATATCACCTACGTCGAACTCCAAATCCTTTCGACGTTTATCTGCATAACTCTTCTGACGGTCTTGGGCTGCCTTCATTCGTTGCCGAATGATCTCTATACAATCCGAAGGCTGACGAATCATCTCTGGCCCAAGTATCAGCTTTTATCCGGTTTCCAACCAACATGTCGGAGAATTACACGGTCTACCATACAGGGCTTCATATGGTGCCATACCAATACTTGACTAGTAGCTGTTATTATACACAAACTCCACCAAATGAAGGTGATCCTCCCATGATCCTCCGAAATCCAAAACACATGCCCTCAAGAGATCTTCCAAAACTCGGTTGACTCTCTTAGTCTGACCATCTGTTTGGGGATGATAGGCTGTACTCAAACACAACTCGGTTCCCAAAACCTCCAAGAAGCTCTTTCAAAATCCACTAGTGAACAATGGGTCTCGATCGCTCACTATACTCATCGGAATGCCATGGAATCGAACTATCCACTTAACATACAATTCAGCCAACTTCGATGCAGTCCTAGTTGATCGAACAGGAATGAACCTTGCACTCTTGGTCAAACGATCTACAATGACCCTAATCCCTTCATTTCCCGCTGTTGTTCTAGGTAGACCATCAATAAAATCCATCGATATCTGCTCCCACTTCCATGTAGGAACTTATAATGGCTGAAGCAATCCACTTGGCTTCTTCTGTTCAGCTTTAACCAACTGGCAATTCATGCACTTGGAAATAAAATTTCCAACATCCTTCTTCATGCCTTCCCAGTAATAGGTTCTCTTCATATCCTGATACATCTTATTTCCACCTGGATGAATTGTCAACTTCGAGTGATGACTTTCCCTCAGAACTTCATCTCTCAATTTATCCATATCAGGAACAACTAGTCGTCCTTGCTTCCGAAGCCAACCCTCTCGATCGACTTCGAATCCTTTATCCTTCTCTGGGTCCAATCCAGATTCCAAATCTTGGATAATCTTGACAAGCCTATCGTCTCGCTTTCGACTCTCGCCAATCCTTTCCACAAGAGTAGGTCTTATCAATAAGTTTGCCAACATCTCAGGTTCCAATTCACATCTGGGCCTAAAGTCAAATCCAGCTAAATACTCGAGACTTTTCCATTCTGAAAACATGGCTCCCAATCCTGCATGTCTTCGACTCAACGCATCAGCTACCGCGTTACCTTTTCCCGGTGTATAGGCTATACCAAAATCATATGATGCTAAAAACTCTAGCCATCGTTGCTGTCGAAGATTCAAATCCTTCTGGGAGAAAAGATACTTCAACGACTTATGATCTGTAAACTACTCGAATCGAACTCCCAATAGATAGTGTCTCCACATCTTCGGAGCAAACACAATCGCCGCTAACTCCAAATCATGAGTCGGGTAATTCCTTTCATGCGGCTTCAGTTGTCGACTTGCATACGCAACAACTTTATCCTTCTGCATTAGCACTGCTCTAAGTCCAGTACCACATGCATCGGTGTAAACCACCATCTCATCATTCCCACTTGGAATAGTCAAAACAGGAGCACTCGTTAGTCGCTCTTTCAGGATTCCAAAGGCTTGCTCACACTTAGTAGCCCAACTGAACACTTGGTTCTTCTT
The DNA here is from genome assembly GCA_030765085.1 of Allium cepa. Classification (NCBI taxonomy): domain Eukaryota; kingdom Viridiplantae; phylum Streptophyta; class Magnoliopsida; order Asparagales; family Amaryllidaceae; genus Allium; species Allium cepa. The sequence continues at coordinate 918,067,332 of CM060929.1, read as the reverse complement.
CGTCAATCCTGTTAACGGTGCAGCTATCTTGGAAAAGTCTTTAATAAACCGACGATAATATCCTGCTAATCCAAGAAAACTTCTCACATCTGATGCATTCTTAGGTTTAACCCAATCCTGGATTGCTGCCACCTTAGCGGGATCAACCGCTATTCCATTTCCAGAAATAACATGGCCTAAGAATCTCACTTCACTCTTCCAGAAGTGACACTTCGAAAAATTAGCCTTCAGTTGATGTTTCCGCAAGATTTCCAAAACAATACGCAAGTGCGTCTTGTGCTCTTCTTCAATTCTGGAGAAAATTAGAACATCATCCACGAACACAAGTACTAACTTATTCAACTGATCTCTAAATACTCTATTCATAATATCCACAAAATATGCTGGTGCGTTAGTCAATCCAAACGGCATTACCAGCCACTCATAAAAACCGGATGGTGTCCTGAAAGCAGTCTTCGGCACACTATCCTTCGCCACTCTTAACTGGTGAAATCCCGTTGCCAAATCCATCTGAGAAAACACCTTAGCTTCGTGCAGCTGATCAAACAAGTCATCTATTCTCGGCAATGGATACTTGTTCTTCTTAGTCACCTTATTCAGCTCACGATAATCGACACACAACCTCAACGATCCATCCGCTTTGGTTGTGAACACAACTGGTGCACCCCATTCGGACACACTACGCCGAATGAATCCTTTCCGTAAAAGGTCATCAAATTGCACCTTCAAATCTTGCTGTTCTCTAGGCGCCATCCACCTAAGAGGCATCACAACAGGTCTGGCTCCTTCAACCAAATCGATACAAAACTCGATCTCTCTATGCGGCGGTAACCCTTTGACCTCGTCAAAGACATCCTCGAATCCATTCGCGATTGGCACCGATGACAGTCCATCCCGTGGAACAACCAGCGAATACATGAAGCTCATGAAGACGCCTCTTCATGCTTACATCGTATCACAACCTTTCGCCCCTCCACATTCTCGACTGTCACCTCTAGCCTTTCACAATCAACCTTTGCCGCATACTTCCTAAGCCAGTCCATACCCAAAATAATTCCGAACCCCGCAAAGTTCAGAACAAAACAATCACAACCAAAAGAGCAATCATGACTCGATACGACTAGACCACGACATAGCATACACAAACAAGACGAACCCCCAACTGGATTAGTCACTACCAATGGTCTATCAACAATTTCCGGTTCCAAACCTAACCGGCCTACTAACTCATTACAGACAAAAGAATGCGACGCCCCTGTATCAAATAACACTCTAACTGGAACACCACAAATGGAAAGAGTACCTTGAACCACCACACTCTTCCCCTTCTCTTCAGCAGTAGGAGCTTTCGAAGACGATGGAATAGCCCCCAAAGCATAAGCTTTCACAATCTGTTTGTCCTTCTGTGGTTCCGGACAATTCTTCTTAATATGCCCCAGCTTATCACAGTTGTAGCACTTCAACAGCACCTTTGGATTCTTGCAATCCTTGGAGAGATGGCCCCTCTGTCGACAATTATAGCAGGTCTTTTCCCCCTTCGGCTTCTTCTGGCCATCCTTACCCTTCTGTTGCTGCTGCTTCCTCTTCTTGTTTCCATCCTGTTGGGGTTTAGACTCCTCCTTGGTCATGGCAATAACAGATTCTTCCTTGGGAAACAGACTCTCGTGCCTAAGAGCTTTTTCCACCAGCTTCTCAAATGGATCGTCCAGATGATCCACCAACTGCCTTCCAAGATAACTGTCCAAGCCTGTTACAAACTTCTCATTCTTCTGATAAGAAGATTCAATATACGACCGAGCATACTTGGACAGAGCCTCAAACACAGAAACATATTCCAGGACCGATCTTCCACCTTGCTTGAGCTCAACAAACTTCTTAAACAAAACAGACTTCTGAGCTGTAGAGATGAACTTGGCTTCAAATCTAGCTTGGAACTGCACCCAAGAAATCTCTTCCTCTGGAGTATCTATGGTGATGGAGTTCCACCAATCTGAAGCTCTCCCTTGAAGCTGCCTCGATGCAAGCTTCCTCTTGGTTGGATCATCAATTCCCAAATCTTCAAAGATCCTTCTACAAGCATCAATCCATCTTTGGACTTCAATGGTGGATTCCGTTCCCAAGAAAACCTTCCCTCCAAGAGCAGTATAGTCCTTACAAAGCTTAGCAAAATCCACCGGTCTTGGAGCTTGAACTTGAACTCCAACATCTACAGATGGCCCTGGAGCTGGCATCCTCCTTATGATAGAAGTCATCATTGCTTCGAACATAGCTCCATAATCAGCAATTCCTTCTGCGGCACGGCCTTCCCTTGCAGCTGGTCTCCCTCTTCGACTCATCCTTAGTATCTAGAAAAAAGAAATGATTAGAACACCTTTGAGAAACAACTGCATAAGGAGTTCAAATCCATCTAAGCTACTATAATATATATAGTAATCCTCCATCAAAATACAATTACGTCTCTCATACGTAGTTACTTCAGCGAGCGTTGGCTAAAATCGATTAACCAAAGCTCTGATACCAAATGTGACGACCGCCCATGACTCCCGTACAGAAACAAGGGAATGGTGCGCTGAAAGTGTGCCAGGCAGCCATGGGTGACCGTCAAGGGTAGAATAAACATCGCAAACTCTATCGTACAACTCACAGCGCATGGATAAAGTATAATAGAGAAATATATAGTGAAGCTCCAAAACAGAATATCATCATATAGACATCATAGTAGTTTGATACAAGCATCTGAAAATCAGTACAGTCAAGCCTCACTACAAGCACTCAGAGAAAATATACAGCAGCGGAATACCCTGTACATATAATATGAAAATAATATGTAAAAGCCTCCTGCTCGTCTTCGTCATCAACAGCGTGGATCTCCAAGAACAACACCTGTCACCTGCTACCTAGTCTGCCCATCCCGACATGGATGAACAGCCCAAGGTAATAAGAGGAGACATAAAACCTTGAGTCAGACAAAAGTCTTAGTGAGCAGTAAATCAACTATCAAACATACCAAAAGAGCATAAGGGATAAAAAGGAATAGGAATCCAAACCATCCCACTCCACCTCTTTCTACAGTGATAGCCCCCAGACACACACTAAGGAGAAGCAAGCATAGCAAACAGATAACTAAAGTAAAGCAATAACCACTCGAGTCAAGGTCGATGTTTTCCAAATACAAACCCCCAAGGCCTAAACCAAGATCAGATAAGCACCTAGAAAACACCGCTCTTGAGACCGAATGATGATACATCCAAACATCCATGACTCTGGCTATCACTGTTATCATTGCCTTGATTTTATCGTTAATTGAATGACCAACTCATCTTTCAACCATCCGTCAAGGGCTAATGGCAACCCCGGTTCTAGACATAACTCCGCACGTCATCATGACCCGTGCCTAGGTATAACGGATCTACCCAGAGTACTAGCACGTCATCATGACCCGTGCTTGGGTATAACGGATCTACCCAACGTACTCTTGCTTTGAGCTTGCTAGAACCTTCAATAACGATAAGATCTTAGCCTTCTAGTCATCCTCCTCGATGACTATTCCCATTATAGCTCAAGCGCCTCTCGAGCCCACCATTATCCACCAACTCAAACCGCATCATCGAGTAATCAACATGCTTGGAATGATCCCGCCTGGATTAGACCAAGATTATCTTTCATCATACTTTGCTTCATCGCATCTTAGCAAAATCCATCTCAACATCATGATTCGCCTCATCGCATCATGGCAAAGTCCATCATCATCATATTTTGCTTCCTCTAATCATAGCAAAGTCCTCGAATCCATCCATACGAGCTTCATCATCCGCTTCATATGCCACAAGCAGCTTTCACCATTCAAGAACCTTTTCACTTAGCTTTTGAATCATCTTCAATCATCTTGTTCCAAATCAACTACTAGCTAACTTGAAACAATCAAATCAGTCATACCTCCAAACAATCAAGCATTCTAACAAGATTTAATAAGCAATATTAACTATAATGGCAATTTTGTAAATAAATGAGAAAAAGTCTAACTTGCATGAATCATGGAATTTTAGCATAGATCTAACAAATATAAATCATGGGTTTTGTTTCTATAACTTGATAAATGAACTTGCATAAGTAAACGTCTTCATAAGTAGTGGATCTAGACTTGGATCTAAGGAAAATGCATGAAATCACTATTTTTAACACCTAAAAAAACCACCAATCCAATATACTCCTTTGGGTCCGCGTGAGAGATAACCACCACTCACCGAATCACCTAAACACCTCAAAAGATAACCACTTCAAATCTGGACAGCTAGGATTCAAGCTTGATTCGTTGAAATCTCGCTTGAAATGATGAAATCTAGCTTCGTTGGATGAAGATCTTCAACTTTGGCTCTTGGATCTTCGATCTTGGATGGATGTTGGCACTAGATTAGAGTAGAGAAAAGAAGTGAAGAAATGTAGTAGTCGAGCTCTCAAAATGGCAGCACTTCGTCGCTTCAAAAACCGGTGCCAAAAAGTGAGCCAAACCCCTCTATTTATAGGCTGAAAATCACTAACCCGATTCGCCCCTTAAGTCGTTCGCGAGTTAGCGACTTTCCTTAAGTCGTTCGCGACTTAACGACCTAGGCCTAAGTCGTTCACGAGTTAACAACAACTCACGACCTAACCTCGTGCCGATCTAACCCTTAATACACACGCGACCTAACACCAACTCGTAAGTCGTTTGCGACTTATCAACACACACGCGGGTTAACAATGCCGCGACCCAACTAAGTCACGTACGACCTATGCCTCCACGAGTTACGACTTAAACTAAGTCGTCAACGACCTAAAACATCACGAGCTGACTACCTTACGACCTAACTAAGCTACCGACCTAACGAGTTAACCTATATGCCGACCTAACTCTAAGTAGCCATCCCTTAACTCGTTAACCCGTAGCCTATTAACCCGGTAATCCTTAACTCGTTACCTCCACTAACTCGCCAGCATGCTAACTCATCCCAACTCCTATAACTCTTTCACCACTGACTCATTAACTCGGTATCTCTGCTAACTCGTTGGCTTCACTAACCCGCTAACTAGTTAGCTCACTAACCTGCTAACTCGTTAGCTCACTAACCCGCTAACACGCTAGCCTCACTAACTCTCTACTACCTTAACTCGGTCACTTCCTTATGTCGTCTACGAGTTAACCTCTACCCGAGTTAACTTCTCCATACGATCTAACCTCCACACGACTTAGGCTAAAGACGACTTAAATAACACTAACGACCTAGCAATCCTACGATTTATCGACACGTAAAATACGGGTCGTTACAATTTTAAAGGCTTTCAATCAATATTCAACCCATTCTATCCAATTCCAATAGTTTACAATTCATTTCCTTACATCCAATTTGTTTTTAATCCAAGAAGCTCATATTCAATTCATTTGATTCCAAAATCAGTTTTATTTCACTTCTATCAATTCATAGAATTTATTTTATCTCATTCTTGTCAAATGCCCATTTTACTTCTACGAAATTTGACCATATGCAAGTGAATAAATAACTACATATGCTTGTAACCACTTTAAATTGATTCCAACTCAATTTATAGTCAATTCCTTCCATCTTAATTCATTTGCAACGATTTAAATTTTATTCTATTCACTTGAATTTTATTTACCACTCAAACTATTACTATTTCAACTCAATTTTGTTTAACTTGAGTTCATTGCCAGCTCCATTTGTTTACATTAAATTAGTATATTTCATTGAATCAATATGAATTTTAATTCACATTCCGTAATTTATTTCTAAACTCCTTTCATTTTATAACGAGGCCATTTCCAATTTATTTGTACTTAGCTTTTTATTTGCAATACAAATCATTTTTTTTTGTTAATTCAATTCCATTCAACTTCAATTTAAATTTAATTCACTTACAATTTCAAGTTGAATTTCTATTAATAACTCAAGCTTCACTTTTAAATTTTATCACTTCTTCACAACTCAAATTTTTAAACTAACTAATTCGAATTCCATATTCCATTAATTAATCAAGTGGCCTATTTAAAATTTTACCCAATATTTGATTTTTATTATCTTCCAAGATCACTTTATTACTTTACTTGAATTTAACTCTATTCCATTTTGGCTTATTTATCTTACTTCCCAATTTTTTATAATTCACACTTATTTATATTCATATCTCATTTATTTACAATCAATCTCATTTACCTTTTACACTTTACTTCAAATTATACATTTTGTTTAGTCAAGTATATTTTTATTATTCTATAAACATTTTAAATATGATTCCAGAGTTTAAACAAATTTCCAAAATTTCAAAATCACTTTTGAAATCAACGGCATCCAAAACCCTTGGCAAATTCAATTTCTCTTTAGAATTTTCAAAACCAAACCAGTTTTGCAAACAACACCAGCCCAAAACATCCAGGTAGCAATTTCTCTTCTAGAAACCCGAAAATAAACATCGATGATGCTGCAGTCATCACCGAAGTTATTTTCCAGCGACCGAAAGAGAATTAGATGCTTTTATCTCTTTAAAATCCCTTTCAAATATTTTTAAATTCCAAATCAAAATATTCCCGAAATAATACCATTATTATTTCCCAAAACTTTGAAACCATTTTCAAATCCAAGGAATTTAAGCCCTTCCCAAATTTCCAAATTTGAAATCCATCCCGATTTATTTTCAAATATTTCTCTGGAATCCTATTCCCAATTATAGATCACATTTATAATTTATATTTTCAAATTTCATTTTGTTATATAAATTTATTCTTCAACTTTGTTTATAAGTTTTCAATTTCTCATTCAATTTTTTTGTTACACTTAAATGATAATAGTTTAATATTATCATTCCTTATCAATCAAGCATCCAAATAATATATTAATTTACAAAAATTTATATCTTTTATATACCAAAATAATTTGGGTAAAATTATCTCATTTACCCTATTTTAAAACAATACTGTGTCGAATTGTTCTATTCAAGAGTTTAGAGATTCCTATCAATAACGTTAATTACTCGTATTGATCAGAATCCATAAACAACTCAATAAACCAATCAACACAACATAAAACAATTTTATATTCACTAACAAATACGCGCTCATATATATTTATACGCTCAAACTCATTCTAGAGTTCTATCGACTCTATTTCAATGAGTAATTCCCACCAGAGCCAAGGTTATCACCAACCTAAGCTCTGATACCAACTGTAACGACCCGCAGTTCCGTACCCCCTGAGTCGACGCTATTCTACATCAATCAACTCAAGATGAACAGAAATGCGAACCATTTTGATTTAAGAAGAAAAGGTAGAAGAAGAGAAAACAAAGCAATATCAGAATCTAACCATCGCAGCGGAATAAAATATAATATATAACAACAGATCTTTACACAAATCGAAACTATCTGTTTATATATACACATTACCAGAGTACATCATCAGAGTTCATACAACATCAATAACATACAAATGGATACACAACAACTCAACACAGCGGAATATAAACAAGTACGATAATACGTATCGGCATCCAGCCCACCTCCTGAGCTCCACAGCGTCAATCCTGTATCTTATAATACTCGGTCTGACCCGAGCATTACAGTTAAATAACACCCGAGTCAGTCTGGGATACCAGCGTGAGAAAATCACACTCAATCTATTTTTAAAGTTTCAAAAATCCTTTTTAGAAACAAAAGCATCTCGTAAGACCACGCCACCAATAAACATGTCGGGTTTTTACCTTACGATAGCTGAAACATTTTTATTTAAAGTTCTCTGATATTATAATAGTGCCTATAACAAGTAAAATAGAATCTAGCTGAAGTGCTTGCATCTCACGTTTCAGCAATAGTTGGGCACAATCAAAACCGTACAGGCACGTATGGAAAATGGAATTCCAACAATGGCTAGGCACTGGGGTACCACCTGTCACAGTACGGGGCCTAGATCACCGTACTGAGGAGTACACCCGCTCCCCTGCAACACAAGGCCGGACCCATTCCTTACTGAATAGTTCCGAATAAGATCACCCCACGGTTAGGATCAGCAACCGCACCACTAAGCCGAATAAAAAGGGACATCTAGACAGGGATGACCTTACTCTCCAGTGGGTGCTACCCACGAAGCCTTGCTGCATATCCCCTGATTTTCAGCCATTCTCGGTTGATGAGGCTTGAGGTCAAACGTTACCTTTAGAACGTATCCCTTAGAATGCTCATCGTCCACCTGACGATGTTCTGAAAGCATTCAATCCATACAAGTCCGTCCCGGGTTCGAACGGAACCGAAGGCACTATTCCTACTACATCCATTTTGGAAATATCCTCAGAATTAGTAGCGACTAGCCCTTGCACTTCACTGCTCCATCTTCGCATCCAAAATTCGTTTTCCCACAAAAACGTATAAACCGGATCGAAGTGGTTTTCGAGAAATAAATCTCGATCCCGGTCTCTTCGAAACGATCAGCGCATTTGGCCAGTATTGATAGTCGGTTATTTAACTATCAATTAATATTCACAATCAACCATCAACCAATAAATAATTTTCCAAATTATTTATTTATTCCAAAATATCCTTACAGGATAAATTTCCAATTTCAATTCCCTTTGAAATCAGTTTCAAAACCAATTTTCCTTTCACAGAGTACATTCCCAATTATTATTCCCACTGGAACACCAAGTACAAAACATTGGAGATTTAAATAATTTAAAAGCACTTTTATAAAATATTCTCTATAACATTTAAGATTAAACTACTTGAAATATTTTATTAAATATATATATACTTTAAGGATATTTTGTATAAAACACTTTATAACGTATAAACTAAATTCTCTCTTTTAAACACAATACCAAGAACTTTATATTAAAATAAATTTGGAAAATATACTTACTTTAAAATTTAATATTTAGAAATACTAAAATTTCCAAAAACATACTTTTTAAAACAATATTAGAACTTTGGACTTACCTTTAAAACCTCTTTGAAAACCATACTTGGCTATCCAGGGAAGTATTCTTCTCTTTCCCATTTCTTAAAAATAAATCACCGTTTATTTTTAAACAAATTTACCATTTCCATAATAAATTCACACCTTGAATTTATATTTCCAAATCCACTTCACATTTAAAAACCCATTTTATAAATTTCGACATCTTTAAATTCAAATTCCAGGCACTTTAGTAGATTCACAATTTATTTCTAATTTCTTCATTTTGAAATCAATTTCTTCACTTCCTTTATTTGTTCCAAAATCTATTAATCTTAAGATTTCTATTTCTTATTTATGATCTAAACCTTTTTATTGAAAATGTCAATTCAGATTTTATATTTCTTCGGTATCCTTTAATTAACTTTAAACTTTCGATTTAACAATAAATTCTTTCTTCTCTATTCTTTTAATAATAACACTTAAGCTTTAAAATTTATTATCCTTCAGAAGATTCAAATTTTCCCCTTTTATACTTAGGATTTATTTATTTGAACTATTAAAAGAACTACTTTGGTTTCTCTTCCAATTCACTTTTCTATTTATTTGAATTCTCTATAATTGATTTACTTCAATTTTACTTCTTTATTTCTTTAAAAAGAAATCCGGTTTTATAGATTTGGATAACTCAGAATACCAAAATATTCAATCCAATCATAACATCCTATACTTCATACAATCATCACAGGATATCAAATATTCATAGCATAGAATATCAAATAATATAAATAAATTTTGAGGAATCCAGTTGGATCCCTCCAACCCGTTTCCCTGCATCAGAATCTAACCATCGCAGCGGAATAAAATATAATATATAACAACAGATCTTTACACAAATCGAAACTATCTGTTTATATATACACATTACCAGAGTACATCATCAGAGTTCATACAACATCAATAACATAAAAATGGATACACAACAACTCAACACAGTGGAATATAAACAAGTACGATAATACGTATCGGCATCCAGCTCACCTCCTGAGCTCCGCAGCGTCAATCCTGTATCCTATAATACTCAGTCTGACCCGACCATTACAGTTAAATAACACCCGAGTCAGTCTGGGATACCAGCATGAGAAAATCACAGTAAATCAATTTTTAAAGTTTCAAAAATCCTTTTTAGAAACAAAAGCATCTCGTAAGACCACGCCACCAATAAACATGTCGGGTTTTTACCTTACGATAGCTGAAACATTTTTATTTAAAGTTCTCTGATATTATAATAGTGTCTATAACAAGTAAAATAGAATCTAGCTGAAATGCTTGCATCTCACATTTCAGCAATAGTTGGGCACAATCAAAACCGTACAGGCACGTATGGAAAATGGATTTCCAACAATGGCTAGGCACTGGGGTACCACCTGTCACAGTACGGGGCCTAGATCACCGTACTGAGGAGTACGCCCGCTCCCCTGCAACACAAGGCCGGACTCATTCCTTACTGAATAGTTCCGAATAAGATCACCCCATGGTTGGGATCAGCAACCGCACCACTAAGCCGAATAAAAAGGGACATCTAGACAGGGATGACCTTACTCTCCAGTGGGTGCTACCCACGAAGCCTTGCTGCATATCCCCTGATTTTCAGCCATTCCCGGTTGATGAGGCTTGAGGTCAAACGTTACCTTTAGAACGTATCCCTTAGAATGCTCATCGTCCACCTGACAATGTTCTGAAAGCATTCAATCCATACAAATCCGTCCCGGGTTCGAACGGAACCGAAGGCACTATTCCTACTACATCCATTTTGGAAATATCCTCAGGATTAGTAGCGACTAGCCCTTGCACTTCACTGCTCCATCTTCGCATCCAAAATTCGTTTTCCCACGAAAACGTATAAACCGGATCGAAGTGGTTTTCGAGAAATAAATCTCGATCCCGGTCTCTTCGAAACGATCAGTGCATTTGGCCAGTATTGATAGTCGGTTATTTAACAATCAATTAATATTCACAATCAACCATCAACCAATAAATAATTTTCCAAATTATTTATTTATTCCAAAATATCCTTACAGGATAAATTTCCAATTTCAATTCCCTTTGAAATCAGTTTCAAAACCAATTTTCCTTTCACAGAGTACATTCCCAATTATTATTCCCACTGGAACACCAAGTACAAAACATTGGAGATTTAAATAATTTAAAAGCACTTTTATAAAATATTCTCTATAACATTTAAGATTAAACTACTTGAAATATTTTATTAAATATATATATATATATATACTTTAAGGATATTTTGTATAAAACACTTTATAACGTATAAACTAAATTCTCTCTTTTAAACACAATACCAAGAACTTTATATTAAAATAAATTTGGAAAAATATACTTACTTTAAAATTTAATATTTAGAAATACTAAACTTTCCAAAAACATACTTTTTAAAACAATATTAGAACTTTTGACTTACCTTTAAAACCTCTTTGAAAACCATACTTGGCTATCCAAGGAAGTATTCTTCTCTTTCCCATTTCTTAAAAATAAATCACCGTTTATTTTTAAACAAATTTACCATTTCCATAATAAATTCACACCTTGAATTTATATTTCCAAATCCACTTCACATTTAAATACCCATTTTATAAATTTCGACAACTTTAAATTCAAATTCCAGGCACTTTAGTAGATTCACAATTTATTTCTAATTTCTTCATTTTGAAATCAATTTCTTCACTTTCTTTATTTGTTCCAAAATCTATTAATCTTAAGATTTCTATTTCTTATTTATGATCTAAACCTTTTTATTGAAAATGTCAATTCAGATTTTATATTTCTTCGGTATCCTTTAATTAACTTTAAACTTTCGATTTAATAATAAATTCTTTATTCTCTATTCTTTTAATAATAACACTTAAGCTTTAAAAAATTTTATCCTTCAGAATATTCAAATTTTCCCCTTTTATACTTAGGATTTATTTATTTGAACTGTTAAAAGAACTACTTTGGTTTCTCTTCCAATTCACTTTTCTATTTATTTGAATTCTCTATAATTGATTTACTTCAATTTTACTTCTTTATTTCTTTAAAAAGAAATCCGATTTTATAGATTTGGATAACTCAGAATACCAAAATATTCAATCCAATCATAACATCCTATACTTCATACAATCATCACAGGATATCAAATATTCATAGCATAGAATATCAAATAATATAAATAAATTTTGGGGAATCCAGTTGGATCCCTCCAACCTGTTTCCCTGCATCCACAGATGTTAGCACAATACCAATTCCACTTCGAGGTGGAATATCGCGGTATATGGGATTTTAAATAAAATATTATCCGCTATTATGCGGCGCATAGGGTCTCATCCGCTATAAAGTGCGGGAAATCAACAACTCCAATATATACATATTCCAATATATATATATATATATATATATATATATATATATTGGTATCTATACTACTATATATACTATCCATATCAAATCAATCCAATCATTCACAGAATATTTTAATTTAACCAATTAAATTTAAATTATAATTTAACTGAGTGAGATTAACTCACCTTTGATTTGTTTGCAGTCCACTTCAATTCTGTTTTGGTTTTCCCGGTTTATAACCTTGTATATACATTTGTACAGTTTATTAATATTTGAACAAATCAAATTACACTTACAACATAAAATATTTATATATTTTCTTTTTAAATAAAATTAACTAACAAATTTGATTTTTAACAGAAAACCCCCCTTTTTTCGAAGAAGTACTTATGAAAAATAAATCAGTAAATCAAATAAACAAAACAACAATACCTTCCCTACGCGACCGTTTCTCCTCCACCACCACTGCGACCCGCTCTTCTTCACACGACGAATCCCAACTACCAACCCCTCACTCGAAACCTGACATCACACTCCAGCACGAAAGCCGACCCATTCCTACGCCGCACGCCAGCTTCTAAGCATCGTCCTACTCGAATCAAAGTCGCGACCTTTAATTCATCGGCTGGCAAAGACTGTCATCGCGACACCTAAACCCAAGCAAAAATAGCAACCTCGTTCCAAGCGATCCTCAACGCCGCCCAAACATCCTCACGATGACAGACGACATCGTATGCTCAGATCTCCTTCGTCGCGATTTCCATCGCTCTACGCTCCTCTTTGCCCAACACGAACCTACGATGCCGCCGCATACCCTCCCTCCAAATTCGCTCGATTCTGATCTGAACAAAGACAACGCAGGCAATATTTTTTTTTTTCGATATGGTTTTCGATTTTGAATCGGCTGCCAAAGCCTTCGACCAGAGAAAATAAGAGTGGAAAATTGATTTTGGTCAATCAAAGGGGAACGCGAAACTCCATTATCAAACTGTACGAGATGGAGTATTATTATTATTATCTTTTCTAAATTATTGTTCGTGAAATTAAAATAAGGCCAAGGGGAGACATGATGGAACGTTGGCGTGCTGCAGTCCAAAAGCTACAGTGATACGAATTGAAAGGAGAAAGTTTGATGTATTATAAATTTTGGCTGAAGTTGATTTATATATATTATTCACATCCAAATTGTCTCAATACAAATTTCAAAGCGTTTATATGTTGTACGCTCACTCAACAACTCCAAATACTATGAAAATTAAAACCCGGTAATAATACAATATTACGAATCCAATGGAACTGGTTTCGTCGAAATCCGAGACTGCCTCGGAAAGCTATTTTTTTTAAATATCGTTTAAACAATAAAAATTTTAAAACTGAACAAAACACTATTAAATTTAATTTTACAAATTCTATCATCTTCAGTGTTGACAATATAAATTTTACGGGCCTTCAAATTATTTTTAACAGGAAAAATACTCGAGCTCAAAAATTTACCCAATTTCAAATTATTTAATTTAATAATTTAAATATCAGATAAATAGAGATATTTGAATTCAATTTAAAAATTAACTTTTGAATATTTAAAATCGATTAAATATTCCAATTTCAATTATACAAAAATTCCGGGTCGTCACAGATGATATGTGTACATCATACAGATTGGAATGAAAATGATATTGAAAGAAGTAACCAAATTTGAATATTTGATTTTGAGTAAACAAAGTTAAATATCTTTGTTTAATAAAATGAAACTCCCCTTGTTGAATCTATTGCCAGAAGAAAAGGATTTTTGAAGGTGTTTTGAAGTATAAAAGGAATTTTATACAAGTTTGAAATGATCCAATGTTTTGAAAGATTTTATATATCTGAATATATATATAAAGGATCATATGAGGATTTTGGAAAAAGGTTTTGGGAACCTTTGGATTTGGAAAGGCTTTTGATTTTTGGGTAAAATCAATATTGAAATTGGGAAAGCCTAGTTTGAAAATTATCGATTTTGGAATAATCGATTTTGTGTAAAGGAGATTTGTATGAGATCATACTATGTGTATGATTTAAAGATAACTATATATGTATAGTATAAAATGTTTTGATGATGGCTCTGGGGAAAAAGGCGCTCCCTTGAAACAAACTTCTCAGGGTGGTGCTGCCTTGGGCCCCAAGGGGGTTCTAAAGTTGATCCTGTGAGGAGTCCGGACAAAACTAGTTCCTGGGGATTATGAGTAGAGTATACCATAGCGGAAGTCGTGTGTGTTGTTGAGAGCCAACAGTCTGCGTTTGATTTTATATCGGTAGACTGCGATCTATGGTATAACACAGAGAAAGTCGTGTGTGCCGCTGAGAGCCAACAGTCTGCGTTTGATTTTATATCGGCAGACTGCGACCTATGTAGGAGTGGAGAGGTTTCATTTCGACAGCGAAAATCAGAGGCCGCTGAGAGCCTGCAGTTACATGGACTTTTGCTGTGACGGCAACGTAACCCTGGGTGTAACTGTGATCTGTTGTGTGGGTTCCATGGAGTAATCTAGAGGCCGCGGAGAGCCTGCAGTTACATGGACTTTTGCTGCGACGGCAACGTAACCCTGGAATATAACTGTGACCATGGATGGGGGTGATGATTTCCAGAGCATTCTCACCAAAGATATATCCTATATTTTCAAAAACTGTTTTCTACATTTTAAGTAAAATTATTTTCAAAGTATTTTCACTGGGTGTTGAAGATGAGTCTACTAAGTGCTTATAGATTTTCAGTCCGACGCTTGATCAACGTATGACCGAATTTCTACGAGATCGAGGACGGACTTGTTAAAACAATGAGTTATAAAAAGTATTTTTATAAAACTATTTTGGCAATATTACAGATTTAAAAGTGTTTTAAATTAATCAAAGAATATTTTAACTGGTTTTAAATATTTAATAAATTCTGGCTTCGTTCCTTTTCGAGGACGAAAAAATTCTAAGGGGAGAGGAATGTAATAACTCGGATTTCTGGGAATTGTAATTAATAAGATAATTGGGTTAATTAATAGAAATACTAAATTTATATATTGAACAAATGGATCTGATTAAATAAATAATTATATTTGTAATTGTGTTGTATATATATACATAGATTTTAAACAGAATTTATTATATACAAGTTAAATTTGTATTTGTTTAAAAATATGTATATGTAAAATTGACTTGAAATTTAATTTGAATTTGGGTATATAAATTGAAGTTCAAAAGTTAGATATATATATATATATATATATCTTAGGTTTTACTTGGATTTTAAATTATATTTTATTTAGAACATAAATTGTTTTATATCATTCTCTTTTTAAAGAAATTTATGTATATAAATTAAAATATGAATTTATATTAGTAGAAAGTTAATTATAAAAGCTTTATAAAACATTTAGAAATCTATTTATGCATGTAAATTTGCATATGTTAACAAATAAAATTAAGATGAGACAAATGTTAATTCTATTTACAAGTGTCACATTTTTCATTCTATTTTCTTTAAAATTTAGCAAATCCAACTTAAATCTATAATAAACATACTCTACTTTAAATGCTTAAGTATAAACCAAACTAAAAGTAAAATCTAAAATCATACTATAAATATTTAATTACATGTATAACCGTTAAATACAAAAGCTTTCAAATCATTTAAAATTTCATATGAAAATGAATAAATACAAATGTTTAAAATTTTGATGTTCATTGTTAACATGTGTAATGAGATTATAATGATAATTGGACAAATGTTATTAATTTGAACAAGTGTCAAATCTTTATTTTAAACTTTCTTTTTAATAAATCTAACTTAAACTTGTAAAAACAAACTTCTTCTTCATTCTTTCTTTCTTTTTCAGAGAGCTGCAAACATTTAAAAAAATCAGAAAGAAATGAGACGTGGAAAGAAAAAAAATCAATCAAGCAAACAATCTTTAACATTTTTATACCTGATAACAAAAGTTGGAAGCCACAACCTGAGGAAGGAAATCTGAAACAAGGGATCGAGGGCAAATCTAACAACGAGCCACAAATGCAAAGATCAATTTCAGATTCAGATTCAGACAAACAGTTCGAATTATCAAGTTTTTCCAGTTTTTTTTTAAATATCTGCTACAAACTCTCTGCACAAACTTTGAAGGTGAGTAATCCTAGCTTAAACTGTTTAAAATTGATGCATATGAATAATTGATGTGTCAGTTAGTTTGCATGAGTGAAAATTTGTTTTGCATGTTGGTTATTACATTTGGATGTATGTATATCTGCTGATATTTGGGTGCATGTCTATGTTTTCAAAACTTTGGGCTCTGTTCTTCATCTACTGATTTTTAAAAAAAATTAAAATTCTTCTTCCCTGAATCTCTTTATCCATCATGTTATAAATAAACTCTAGTAATAATAATTACGTATTGATTTTTCTAAAAAAATATAGAAAGAATTCGAAGCTAGTTTAATAAGAAGAAAGAGGAACAGTTGCATCTCTGGAATCTCAACATATTTAATTTACTGTTTCAATATTATTATCTAATTAGTTATCAAATTATAGGATTTTTAAACATAAAATTCCTATTTTTAATTTGGTTAATCATGAGAAATTAGTATATGAACGAAAAACGTATTTCGTACGAGTTCTGTTGATCGGTGAAGTTTTGGGAATCGTGGTTACTAGTGAAGCAGGTCAGGTGATCAACGACATCGGTAAAAATAGTTGTGAAAATTCTTGTTTCCCCTGGTGGTCAGGCGACGACGATATAGGGTTTTACTGATGGTTTGGATAAGGCTCTTACTCAAGACTGTGGAGATGTCTAGAAAACATCGGAAGTGGTCGCGTGATAGGGAGTCGGAGCAGGAGATTATGGAGAAAATTGGAAGAGGTTAGTATGGATTCTTGAGGCATGGTTCATCAGTAATAAGGTGGTTTTCGACCAGTGGTGGTTGCAGTTTTCGATAATTGGGTCAAATTTTTATTTGTAGGATAAATTTGTGATCTGAGTGTTCGTTGTGATGGTCGAGGTCATCGACAACTTGGGGAAGACCGGGGGATGATTGGTGATGCGCCAGTTCGCCGTTCACGTGCATAGTGGAAGTGGGTGTGTCAGGGGCTGGATTGGAAAGACGGTCTACGTTCTCGAAGTGGTTTTCAGGGTAACGATATGGTAGCTCGAGCATGAGTATGGGTTACTCGCGGTTATGTTTTACTGGGAAGGAATTTGCATCTGAAATAAAGAGGAAATGGGTTTTGAGGAGAACTCGAAGTTTAACTCGAGAATTATGAGTGATGAATTGGATAAACTCTGATGGCCCCGGGTTCTCGATCATAATTTTGTTCGCTTGAATAATATCTTATTGCAGCTAAATTTTAGACTAGTTTAAATGAAAAGGAAGTATGGAACTCGGTTTGGGTTGAGTAAACCTTGGATTTTATCTCGAGTAAGGATGAATTTGTAACATAATGTTTCTTAGTTAAACATAATCAAATTCTATTGATACACTTAATCATTCCTTGATAAATAACGTATCTATTTTAGTAGTTGATTAATTAAGTTGAATTAATCATTTAACTTAGTAAGATAATACTTAAAGTTTATTTAATTAATAAGAATTTAAATGATAGTTAAGAAGATAATTAAGATAAATGACTTATCTTTTAATTGATTAAATTTTGGGTGATTGAGATTAATTAATTAAAAAATTAATTAAAGTGTTATTAATTGTTTGATAATTAAGGATTAATTAAGAAGTTGTTAGGTGGTAATTAATTGATTAATCTATGGTGATTAAGGATTAATTGAATGATAATTAAGGATTGATTATGTGTTAATTAAGGATGGGTTAACAATTAATTAAGGATTAATTAAATGGTTAATTAACTTGTGATTAGGGAATATGTAATCTGTAATTAAGTTCCTAATTAATAATTGATAATTAGATTTATTAATTAATAACTAAGAGATAATTAATTAGTTAATTAATTAATTAATTATAAAAGTAATTATGAATTAATTAATTTGTATTAAGAGATATTGATTAATAATTAAGGTTATTAATCGATAGTTGATGAGTAACTCATCAGTTAATTAAAGGCTAATTAACTGATTATAGAAGAAATTAAGGATCAATTACTTTGTATTAAAGGAGATTAAGTAATAATTAAGGATTATTAATTGATAAATAAAGGATAATTAAATATGGGATTAGGGATTGATAAATTGATTGATTGAGTTAATCAAGGATGTGATTAGTTAATCAAGATTAGTACTTAATTAATTATTGTATAAGCAAGATTAAATGATAAATTCTTAAGGAATTAATTTAATTTAAGTAATTAAATCAATTGTGATATGAATTAATAATGCTTTCTTATGGATAATTGGTTGTTGAATGTCTGAATTGGATGATATCTATTGAATTGATATCGATTGATGAATAATCAAGGTTGATTAATGAATGTAATTAAGTTAAAGATTAATTGTTATATGAAATTTAAGAATAATTTACTAATAAAAGTAATTAGAGGACTATTGAATTTATGTAATTAATGAAAGTGATCAATCTTGCTTATTAATGATTGAATTATGATGAGCACTACGAATTGGTGGATATCTCTATTATGATTTGATTTGTGATATGATGTTGGATGGGCGATGATAATGTAATTACCAATCAATTAGGAATTGCTGTGTAAAATGTTATCCGATAATTAAAGTTGAGTTGTATTTAATTGGATAACTTGGTTTAAATGACAGTGGCTTCGAAGAGACCGGAGTCGGGTATAGTAAATCCCCGAAACCACTTCGATTCTTTATAATTTGATGTGAGTAATCAATAGAATGAAATGGAATGATTAAAGTGAATTGGATCATTTAATGTAAGTTTGGTACTTAGAAAGTAAGGTGTGATGTAAGTAATGTTTATAACAACTTGTGAAGTTGTAAATTGATAAATTACCCCGGGTTTATATAAGTTGTGAGCTTGGTATTTCTTGTTAGATGAGTTTTACTCACACTGGTTTCCAGGCTGACCCGGGTGTTACTTTGATGTAATGCTCGGGTCAGACCGAGTATTACAGATTTTTAGGTAAGGACGTTCTAGAGCTCGGGAGACGAGCTGGATAACAGAAACGTATAGAGTGTACCCGCTATATATTATAGTTGTACATCTGGACATGTTGTTTTAAACTGTCAAATGTTGTGTAAATGTTGTAACTCTGATGTATAGGTGAATTGGTACAGTTCTTCTTTGTAAAACTATTATTTATGTGATATAATATTTGATCTGTTGTGAATGTGAGATTCTGAGTTTGCGATTTCTATTTCTTCTTCTTTCTGTTTCTTCTTTCCACTAACTATCTGGAAATTTCGGGATCGAAATTCCGGGTCGTTACAAAACCGATTTCCATTTATAGTATAAACAGCATGTCGTTCGCTGTTTATAGTATAAACAGCAATAATTTTTTTGTTTATTGATAAAAATAATAAAAAACCTATAAATGGTTTTCAAAATGTCGTTTATAGGTTTTTAAAGAATATAGAAAAGAAATTTCGCTATTCGTTGTTGGATGATCGGGGTTTCCTCATTCTTTTTAGCTTGTTACTTGCGTTTTTAGCCGTGCTGCTAAAGATGCTCTTATCACTTGTAAAGTTTGATTGTCTTTTCACGACTACAATGACAGAAATGGGAATGAGAATCTGTAGAGTATGAGAAAGATTTTAACTTGTCTTGTTCTTTTTGGAGTAAGTTACAACTTTAAACTGTAAATTATTGCATCCAGTGCTTAAAAAGAAATATACTAGGATGTTTTCAAAAGCACTTATGCATAGAACTAAGAGAATTTTTAAGAATTTTTTTTTCATTCACCACTTTATTCGGTTAATATCTTTGCTTTTTCGACTTTTTGGCATAAACATGTATTATTCAGTCATCCCCTCTATATTCACTTTAAGCTGTGCATTCTGTAATGTAACAGTTGGGAATTGTTTGAGGTTACGGAAACATCGTATTTTTTAGGGTTTTGTCTACTTATCAATTGTTCTTCTACACTACTGCATTATTGCATTGTAGCCTCCATTTAAGAAAATTATCAATCTATGGTAAAAACTAACAAATACAATGAACCTTAGTGGTGTAATCATATTTGGATAAGGATAATTTTTCATAAAAGGCACCAAAAAAAACCAAATTATAGAAATAGGCCCCAGCAAAATCTAACAGCCAAACTAGGTCTGGTTTCAGTTAGTACTTGTGCAAATTTGGACTATGCAAGTATTAATTATTATTTTTAACTAAAGCACGCGCATTCCATAATTGTGCAAGCTATAGTTAAGGCTTGTGCAATTATGAAATACGAAAGATCATTTTCGAACATCAAATAGTCAGAGCGCATAGATCTAACCTCATGTTACCCATTTTCTACTTTCTTTTCCAAACCCTCCACCTTTCCCATTTCAAACCTATTCCAAACCCATTTTCCATATCCAAATCCTCAATCACCTTATCAACCAAATAGTTTTTGAACTATTTATGGAATAATCTTCTTCATCATTACAAAATAAAGGTAATAATTAATGTTTTTGAAAATTTTGATCAAATTTTACTGTTGTTGATAGTGTTGAAAATGAAGAGTTATTGGTGTTAGAAATGTTAATTACAAGGCAATGTTGTTATTATTGTTGAATTAGTTGTTAATGTTTAATGACCTAGGAAACCCTATTTAAGTGGTAGTAAATTGAAAACCCTAATTTATATGTTAATGTTTTATTGTTTATTTTGATGGTAGACATGAATGTTTGGGAGACAGGCTATGAAACGTCGATGAAACATTATGATGAACTTGAAGCGAAAATCGGTGTTGCAAGCTCAAGTCATATTGACTTTGATGTTGATCATGTTTCAAAAACACAGTTCGAAACAATACCGAGTAAATTCCATTCTGGACCATCAACCTTACACGCTCGTTTTACGTGAAGTTGTTTCTATTGAAAGACAAGGTGATCAAATTTAGTTGATGGAAATTTGCTGATGCCTATACATTCTGTTGGTCCGTCTATGCCAAAGGGATAACGACCATATGAAATTTTTTATTGTAGAGATATGTGTGCAGTGCTTGTTTGATGAAAGAAAAAGAATGCCAGACGAAGATTTTTCAGTTGTAGTCTGTACAACGAGCATAGAATAAATCCTCGTGAAGTTTATTGTTGCAATTATTTTAAATGGATTGACCAACCCTTATGCGAAAAGGGACTCGAGTATGACAACGAATTGCAAGTCGAAATCAGTCGTCTAAAAAAAGGTGAATGAAGAACTAAGGGAAAGTAGTGGGTGGCCTAGATTTTGGTAGACGTTTGGGACTAGGTTAACATTGTCAAGTTTGGTTTCTATGTTGAAATGTAGTATTTTTACTATAATGTTCCAAAAATGTTTGTTTTTATTATAACCCGTACTGTGTGCTGGCTAAATAGTTTATTATGTTGGTGAAATACATTAGGTAGTGTTGACTATGTTGTTGAAATATATTGGTTACATTATTATATTGATTTGCTTGTTTGGCTTTTTTAAAGATTGATTTGATCACTTTTGGTTGAAGATTGCCTCGGAAGCAAAATCTACTTGGGAAAATAAGGTATTAATTCATCAAATTTATGTTTAGAATTATGTCACAAAATAAAGATTTTGAATATGGTATTGCGACTGATTTTGTAGATAATGTCAAAGGTTCCAACTATATTTTACTTTGATGGGGAATCGTTGGTTGATAATGCAGGTAACCTAGATATGTTGAAAGGAAGCGAAAATGATCGAGAATAAAAATTCATTGTGCTTTGAAGAGCTTAAACAAAGGGAAAGTGAAGTGACAAATGTAAATCCTGTGATATATGATTTAAAATTAGCGGTGAAATGGGTTCGGGATAATGGTTCATACGCTATTGATTTGGAAGACGATGATGATTTGAAATCTACCATTTCGAATAAAATGAGAGTGATAGAAATATATGTTGCGAAAGTGGAACATGATGATTTGAACTCTACCTCTATATTCACTTTAAGCCTTAAATTGTGTACTCTAACGGTTGGGTATTGTTTGAGGTTATGGAAGTATCGTCTGTAACGACCCGCTATTTTGGACCATTCAAATTGACAATAAAAACATACACGTCCGACTTGAATAATTCAAAATACCGAATTGTTAATTTAAATTTGGAAAAAACATATACAGTAAAAAAATCAATCACAGAATCACAAATACAGAGTGGTATAATAATACGCAGCGGAATAAATGAATAGTAGTTCATGAAGCTACTATATAAACAAAGTTAGAAATAAAATACATCAGAATATCCCAGATGCAGTGAAGTCTCCAGTACGGGCAGATGACTTCTCTGAACCAATTGACTGGATGACTGAAAGGATAGATAGCAGGATCTTCAAGCAAAGCTCCAACTACGAAGGTGAGTCTCAAATGATGTATCACATAGTCTGACCCGAGCGTAAAGCAAAACACAAAACACTCGAGTCAGGATTAACATTCTTATATCAATAAATCCAACTCAAGTGAAATATCAACTGAAATACAAGTAACTTAGAGGATGTATGGGATAACCATTCTCTAAGGATCCGTGGAACTATCTAATAATGTACAAATATACACTATAACACTGTGGTCATTCAAATCATTTATAATTCAAACCAAAATAAAATCTTTATTTCAAATATATCTACTTCCCGAAATAAAGTATTCTATTTCCTCAAATTTCACAAATCGTTTCGAAATCAACTCGACTTTCCTACTCAAATTTAATTCAATCTCAATTTATCAATTTCCATTTAATTCAGTTTCTAAATAACCAATTTAAATTATATTGATTACAATTATAGATCTGAATCACAAATTAACCATTTACGTCCCAGTATATTTCAAAGTTTTAATATTTGACCTTTCAAGGTTCAATTTAACAGTTTCCTATAGATCTCGATTTAACCTCGTTATTATTTAGTCTTGAGATATCCATTTATTAAATTCAGTATTATTTGAATAACTTTACTTTACCTTTAATTTATTTAAAATTTGAAATATTCATTAAATCACTTAAGTCAACATCCAGTTATAAAATCCTATCTTCAAGTTTCACATTAATAGTTCAAATTGATTTAACTAAATAAATTCTTAATTTAATACCATTTCAGCTAAATCCAAATTTATCTCCCCACCTCAATTTATCCCCATTATTGCAAAAATCTATTTCAAATATAATTCAAATAAATATTCAACATAATTTATGTATTAAATCAATCTTAATTTAATTAATTATTATTAAATATATATATATATATATATATATATATATCATTACCCTTTATATATAATCATTTAAGAATCAACATTTATTTAAAACCATATATTTCTTTTCAAAACCATAGAAATTATTTTCAAAACATTTATATATGGACCAACGGTATCAGTATATATTTCATATCCTATGGTCAAGTGATACGGATATTTATCATTTCAATCCGTACATTAAATATGTACGGGTGGATATCATTTCACCCCGTAATCCCAAATTTAATTAAATGAAAATCGCTTGGGTCTATCATTTCAACCCATAACGAAATTCTCCTATTCTAAAGTCCGTTCGGGTATGTTTCATTTCAATCCATAGTGAATTCTAACCTACAGGGAACTTGCAGAGTGATAACAGATAATACAATAAAATAACAGGCATATATCAACAATAATTTAAATAAAATATAAACAACAAAATATGGTGTCATATCCCATAGGTAAACAATTTCAGATAACAACAAATATAGCAATGTAAAATCTAACAGCAGCATATTTCAATTATCGTTTCAATTGAAATCAAATTTAATAAATAAAAGAACGTTAATCCTGAGTGATTGCTCACCTTTCGAGGCTAGATGCTAGAGAAGATAGACAACACAACAAGCTATGAATTTCAAAGCAACGCTAGATTGGCACAAATTCAACAAAGCTGAGAGATAAGAATTTGGTGAAAACGAATTAGAACCATCTTGATATGACAGAAAATTATGTATATAATTTTATTATTTATTATTAAAATCAATTTAATCATATATCTCAAATTAAAATTTAATTCGACACTTCGAACAAAGTCTCCATATATTTATATCTTTTAAAACCAATTAATGTATACTCATATGGACATTTGCGAACAAATTTTATATTATATATAAACACATATATATAAAGTTATATAAACTTAAATAGAAAATATACAAACGTGACTGTATTACAAGTTTCCAACAATATATATTTCCGTTTTAAAATATTAGGA
Source organism: Allium cepa (assembly GCA_030765085.1). Taxonomy (NCBI): domain Eukaryota; kingdom Viridiplantae; phylum Streptophyta; class Magnoliopsida; order Asparagales; family Amaryllidaceae; genus Allium; species Allium cepa. The sequence continues at coordinate 918,042,683 of CM060929.1, read as the reverse complement.
ATACTACAAACCATAATTAACATATAACTTAAAATATAATTAACAAATATATATATATACACACAAATGTACATAAGGTATAAATATATACATATGTATACTCAGTGACCCTATCTAACCCAACAGGAAAAATCCAAACTAACATAACTTATTTTTTTTTAAAAAACTTATAAACATTGTCTATATCATACTTAAACAAAATCAATATATATTACTGTAAATATATAAATAGTATAACATATATTCATTGTCGAACACGATTTTCCAATTTCTATAATATATAAAAATAGATCATATAACTGTTTATACAAAATCAGCATTTGCGTAATTATAATATCAATAAACCCATGCTTTATTTGTACAAATCCACTTATATTCTTATACAACATATTACTTTATATATGTGTACCTTATACCCTATAACACTTATATATTTTAAAACAAAACAGAGAATATAGTGTGTAATATATGCATATTTTCTTTCATAAACATACAACAATGTATATATATAAGCATATAAATAATGTACACAGTATATATTATAATATACCATAGGTTTATAAAAATATATATACTTACGCAAAAGAAGGAGTACACAGTCTAAGTGGTTACGGAGGAGCACGAGGGGTGGAAGATCAGGGAGGAGCTGCGGAGTGATGGTTTTGAGAAGCTAACAGAGGGGGTAAAAAGAGAAGAAATAGAGAAGAGAAGTAAAGGCCACATAGAAATATAAGGGGGGAGCTCAATATTTAAAAGCTGGAATAAGAAATGTAAAATTAAATGAGCGAAGTGAATGCAAAAAGTATATAAGTTTGATATTCGAATGACAATCATAAAACTGGAAATCTATTAATCAATTCAGGTTTTGATGGATTGCTTTCCTTGAATAGATAAAGGCAACAAATCTATCAATTAATTCACGTTTTGATGGATTGCTTTCCTTTAAGCAATAAAGACAGGGAGAGAAAGAATAGATAAAGGCAACAAATTTATCAATCAAAGAAAATGGAAGAGTTTGAACTTGTATGCAAATAAATAGATATAGAACGATGTAGGTGAGTTGGCTGCTCTGGATAAAAATGCTTAATAATTTTTATAAACCAAATAGGCATGAACAGACTACAACATGCAATTAACTAATTGATTGTCTGTAACCGTGAATGCAAGAAATGAGATAATAATTAAAGGGTTTTTTTTTATTGCCGAAGGAAAGAAGGAAAGGCAGACCAATAGGCTGAGAATCATACCATAATTACCCTAGTGAACAGAGGAAAGAAATTTAAAACAAAAATATAGATAAAGGTTGAGTGAATGGAAACGGTCACCTGCTTGAATCACATGATATAATTAAAGCAAATGAAGTGGCTACAGGAAACGAATGATTTCTTCCTATTTTTGAATTAATGTTCGTAGCCAAATTTTAAGCAAAAAGGAAACGTACAACAAATAATAAATTGAAATGACCGTTTTCAGCAATGTTATTAAAGCAATTTATTATATTGCTTGGGCTGCATGGTAAAGAATTGGAAGAGACGTGTTTCACGATGCAACCGTTTTTAAGGAATAAATATATTACTTTAAAACGGAAGAACTGACCAAAAATGAATGTAATCGTATACAATTTATATGTTTTGATATTCAAAATAATTATAGGATAGCAACAGTGGCGTAGCGGATTTATGAAATAAAAAATGAAACTTTCAAAGTAGCAATCAGTGGATTGAGAAATACTGAAAGGCCCAAATTCGTTGATCCGAAGATACCGAATTCTAGCTGTCTCTGACACGTTGATCGCGCACGATACCATGAAAAGAGATCTACAATTCTTCGAGCGTTGATCAAGCGCACTTGATTCCGTAAATTGGCTTCAACGATCGAAGATTCAAGCGCACTCGAATGTCGAAGGTGGAGATAGGAGATTACACTCAACTACCGATTTAATGAAAGCACAAAGCTAACAAAACAGAATTTTATTCAAAAATCACCAAAAAAACCAATGTTACAACACACCCCCTATTTATAGCATTTTCACAGAGACCGCTGGGTCGTACCCGCGACCTACGACCTATACAAGGTTGTTAACGACCTAAAGACAACTCACATTAGCCTTACCGCACACGACCTAAACACTTACATTCCCAGTACACGACGTATGACCTAAGTAAGGTTGTTAGCGACATAGAATGTACAACACAACAAAGTACAACACATATTTACAAACCCGGACGACCTACGACCTAAACACAAAGCGACTCAAACAAAATAACTCCCCACGCGACCTAAAGATACAACATACAGACGACTTAACACTCGAGCGACTTAAAAGATAACATATCTTCAGGTTGAACATCGGCCTTGTGACCGACCTACCTTCCCGCGACCTAAATCATAGGTCGTTGCTTGGTGATGTTCGTAGCTCAAATGGACGGAGCGCCTTAATTTTAGCTTGCTATCATCACTAGGTCGCTGGAGTGACTTAATGGTATCGTTAGGTCGCTCGCGACCTAGAATTAATTCAGTTTGCGTTGCATTGTTAGGTCGTGTTGTACCTTTATTAGCTTGCATTGCTTCCTTTAGTTCGATAGGTCGTAAGCGACCCAAGGCATCCAAATGACCTTTACTAGGTCGAGAACGACCTAAAAATCCAGAACGACTTAACTCCATTGAATTCGAAGGATGGCCTGCATCATCCTCCCCTTGTGGAAAAAAAATTCGTCCTCGAATTTAGAAGTTCTATCCCAACGGATGGTTCATCTCCATAATAAGGTAAAGATGTTTAACATTAAACACGTTCGAAGTATACACATCCTCTGGCAGCTCCAACCTATAAGCATTTTCATTGATCCGTTTCACAATCTTTACAGGACCAATCTTTCGAGCTTTAAGTTTATTGTATGCCCCCACTGGAAAACGATCCTTCATTAGTACAGCATATACTAAATCTCCTTCGTTAAATTCAACACTTCTTCATTTCAGATCTGCATATCGTTTATACTTCTCATTCGACTTCTTCAATCGTTCCTGAATGATTTTAGGGCATTCTGTCAATCCAACATTAAAATCAACAGCCCCTTTAACTGTCCCCTTCGGTTGAGGCACCGTCACTAAATCCAATGGCCCCTTTGGCAAGCTCGAATATACAATCTGAAATGGACTGAAACCTGTACTTCGTTTAATTGCATGATTGTGAGAAAATTCAGCTTGACACAACTTCAAATCCCAACTCTTCAAATTGTCTTTCACAAGACACCGCAATAAATTTCCCAACGATCTGTTAACCACCTCCGTTTTCCCATCAGTTTGCGGATGGTAAGCGCTACTAAAATTCAGCTTCGTCCCGACCATCTTCCACAAACTTAGTCAAAAATAAATCAGAAAACGAGTACCTCTATCCGAAACAATAGATTCTGGCAACCCATAAAGTCGATGGATCTCTTTGAAATATAACTGAGCAACATTAACAGCATCCGCCGTCTTCTTACAAGCAATAAAATGCGCCATTTTCGAAAATCGGTCAACCACCACATAAATGGAATCATTACCCCTTTGAGTTCTATGCAAACCCAAAACAAAATCCATACTCACATTAACCCAAGGTTTAGTCGGCACAGGTAACGACATATATAATCCTGCATTGGTCGCGGTTCCCTTCGAAACCTGACAGATGTGACATCTCTCCACAAACCTTTCAACCTCTTTCATCATTGTCGGCCAGAAATAAGATTTCTTTATCAACTGCATTGTATGATCACGGCCCCCATGTCCTTCCTCGTGCAATTCTTTGATAATCTTCATTCTCAAACTGCCATCTGGAATACACAATTTATCTCCCTCGAACAGAAAGTCATCCACTAACACGTACTCATCCGTCTTTCTCTTCTCTACTTCATTTACCACCTTGGAAAAATAAGGATCATCGACAAATATTTCTGGAAGTATATCAAACCCCGTTACTTCAGCTTTCATAGTAGTCAATAAATGATTCCTTCTGCTCAACGCATTTGCCACGCGATTCGTAATTCCCGACTTATGTTTCACAACAAATGTAAATTGCTGCAGGTATGCAATCCACGATGCATGCCTAGCTGAAATTTTCTCCTGTCCTTGCAAATGTTTTAAAGCTTCATGATCAGTGTATAAAACAAACTCCTTATGGAACAGATAGTGCCTCCAATGTTTCACTGCTTGCACAACAGCATAAAATTCCACATCATACGTATTATGTCTCTTCTTTGCCCCTGAAAGTTTCTCACTGAAATATGAAATTGGACGCCCGTTCTGACTCAACATCCCTCCAATTCCAACCTTGGATGCATCAGTATATAGTTCAAACAACAACTGAAAATCTGGCAAAACAAGAATTGGGGCTGTCGTCAAAAGTTCTTTGATTCGTTTAAAAGAAACCTCTGCTTCCTCCGACAATGAAAACTGCTTCCCCTTCATACAATCAGTAACCGGTGCCATCACGCTACTGAAGTATGGAATGAATCTTCGGTAGAATGATGCTAACCCATGAAAACTTCGAACTTCCGTTATAGTCTTGGGCTGCGGCCAATCTCTGATCGCTTCAACTTTAGTTTGATCTACCAGTATACCCTCCTCCGTTACAACATATCCCAGAAATAAGACACTCCTCGCCATAAACACACATTTCTTTGTTGCTGCATAGAATTGTTCTTCTTGGAGAATAATCAACACCTTCCGCAAATGTTGAACATGCTCCACTGTACTAGCACTATAAATCAGAATATCATCAAAATAAACTACTACAAACTTCCCAATGTGTGGCCTGAAAATTTGGTTCATCACCCTCATAAATGTGCTCGGTGCATTCGATAGACCAACCGGCATAACCATCCATTCCTATAATCCTTCTCTCGTCTCGAATTCTGTCTTCCATTCGCCACCTGGTCTAATTCGAATCTGATGATAACCGCTCTTCAAATCAATCTTCGAAAAGATAGTAGCCCCGCTCAACTGATCCAACAAATTATCCAATCTGGGCATTGGGAATCTGTACCTCATAGTGATCTTATTCAGTGCCCGACTATCGGTACACATTCTCCACGTTCCATCCTTCTTTGGCACCAACGGGGTTGGAACCGCAGAAGGACTTAGACTTTCTTACACACGCCCTTGTTCTAGCAATTCTTCGACTTTCCTTCGCAACTCCTCATGTTCGTTTGGACTCATCCTGTAATGTGGTCGATGTGGCAACACAGCTCCTGGAACAAGATCTATCTGATGTTGAATATCCCTCAACGGTGGTAACTCCGTTGGCAGATCCTCAGGAAATACATCATCAAATTCTTCCAGCACTGGTTTCACTTCTTCAGGAATTTCAACTACTTCATTACTCTCTCATCCAATCAACAAAAAAACTTCAGGCTCCCCTTCAACTTCCATAACAAACTCCTTCAATAATAGTAAAGTTTTCAGCTCTTCAATCTCCTCCAACTTGCTTTCCTTCCATTGTTGCTTCTTGGGAATTAAAGTGATTTTAGTACCTTTAAAAATGAAACTATAGCTATTAGCACGACCATCATGTTGTACTGCTCTATCAAACTGCCATGGTCTGCCTAACAACAGATGACACACATCCATGTCCACAACATCACACCAAATTTCATCTTTGTATTTCTTCCCAATTGAAAAATTAACACAAGCTCTTCGTCCAACCTTCACCTCACCTCCCTTCCACAACCATGCTAACTTGTACGGTTTAGGATGCTTCTCAGTTTTCAACTCCAACTTCTTCACTGCTTCTGTCGAGATAATATTGTCACAACTTCCAGCATCAATGACAAACTTGCAAACTCTTCCCAGAATAGTGCATGTAGATTGAAAGATGTAATTCCTCAACCAATTATTTTCCTCCTGCTTTGGTGTCAAGTAACTTCTCCTCATCATCAATGAATACCCTTCATCACCCGATAATAAGTCTTCCTCCTCAACTGGTAATGAATTAGAACATTCTGCATCTTCATCATCATTCTCAACTTCTGCAATCATGGTTCTCTTCTTTGGCTTCGGACATTCATTACTTTTGTGACCCAACTCCTGACAATTGTAACATTTGAAACCATTGTTAACCTTTGTCCTCTCAGCCTCCTTCACTACTGGTTTACTGATAGATTTAGAAATATTAGAACTTCCACTAACACCCTTCACTTGATTGTTGGAATTCGTAAACACACCACCTCCACGCTTTCCCTGCTTCTCCCAAGCCAACGCCTTCTGGTGCTTCCGCCACAGATCTCGGATCAAACATATTAACCATATCCTGGATCTGCATTCGCAACCCTCAAACAAATCTAGCAGTCAGGTGTTCTTCCGTCTCCATAATATCATTTCTAGCAATGAGTTGGTAAAATTCATCTGCATAATCATTAACTGACTTCGTCCCCTATCTTAGATTCTGCAATCTTTGACACATGAGTGACTGATAGTTGTAAGGTAAAAATGTAGCTTTCATCATCTTCTTCATTTTCTCCCAAGATTCAGTTCTTGACTTTCCCATTCTCTCCCTTGTCAGTTTAGTTTGCTGCCACCACGCCATAGCTCTCCCTCTCAACCTAGTAGCAACCAACTTCACTCGACGATTTTCCGGAACCTCTTTGAAATCAAAGATCTCTTCAACATTAGATAACCAATCCAAAAATTCTTCTGCCACCATTCCACCCTTAAATTCAGGAATTTCCATCTTCATCCCCGACTCCCATCGTCGACCCTCCTCTACATCCCGATATGAATTTCGAACTTGGTCTTGATCTCGATAATGAATGCTAGCTCTGTGACCCTCTTCATCAAAATCAAATGTACGTCTATATCGATCTCGATCATCAACATCCCTTCGATCACGCATATCTCTTCTACCATGTCTCTCTTCATCCCTATATGCCTCATCCTCAAACTCACGCGGAGTTCTTCTCTCTTCATGTCCATAGTCATGGTGATCTCTCCTCGATGAAATTGATGTTTCTCTTCTTTCTCTAAAAGATTGCGGTGATACCCTCCTCGCTTCCGTAACCGATGGCGAAACTCGGTTTCCTCCATGGTTCAAGATTGGTGATCTCCTCCTTTGAGTTTGATTCATATCAATCATCAACTTCTCTAGCTTTCCAATACCTTCATCAAATTTCTCATTAATGCGTTGTTCCATCGTTTGGCTTTCTTCCCATCGATACAACGCTTCCACTGTTTGATGTCGGTTAGCTCTTCTCGGCGGCATGATTACACAATCACAAATACTTCAACAAGTACAAATTCAAACTTCAAAAACTTCAAACCCTTCAATTGCACGTTACCCCTAGCTCGGCTCAAACACTAAGACACAACACTTCAAAAGATGCTTCAATTCTCGGCCACACTACTCGCATGACCTAACTTGGCTCGCACAACTCCAATAGCTCGCACAAGCTCAACACTTCAAACACCTTTCAAACTTTGATCCAAAATGAGATGGATCGAAAACTCCAATCTTGTTGCAACTTCAAGATGAACACGATGAACACCAACTTCAACTCAGCTCCAAGTCTTGGCTTAGCTATGATTGGCTAAGTCTAGCTTTGATACCAAAATGGCGCAGCGGATATACGAAAAACAAATGAAACTGTGAAAGTAGAAATCGGTGGATTGAGAAATACCGAAAGGCCCAAATTTGTTGATTCGAAGATACCGAATTCTAGCTATCTCTGACACGTTGATCGCGCACGATACCGTGAAAAGAGATCTACAATTCTTCAAGCGTTGATCAAATGCACTTGATTCCGCGAATTGGCTTCAACGATCGAAGATTCGAGCGCACTCGAATGTCGAAGGTGGAGATAGGAGATTACACTCAACTACCGATTCAATGAAAGCCCAAAGCTAACAAAACAGAATTTTATTCAAAAATACCAAAAAACTAATGTTACAACACACCCCCCTATTTATAGCATTTTCACCCAGACCGCTAGGTCGTACCCGCGACCTACGATCTACACACGGTCCTTAACGACCTAAAGACAACACACATTAGCCTTACCGCACACGACCTAAACACTTACATTCCCAGTACACGACCTACGACCTAAGTAAGGTCGTTAGCAACATAGAATGTACGACACAACAAAGTACAACACATATTTACAAACCCGGACGACCTACGACCTAAACACAAAGCGACTCAAACAAAATAACTCCCCACGCGACCTAAAGATACAACATACAGACGACTTAACACTCGAGCGACTTAAAAGTTAACATATCTTCAGGTTGAACTTCGGCCTTGTGAGCGACCTATCTTCCCGCGACCTAATTCATAGGTCTTTGCTTGGTGATGTCCGTAGCTCGAATGGACGGAGCGCCTTAATTTTAGATTGCTATCATCACTAGGTCGCTGGAGCGACTTAATGGTATCGTTAGGTCGCTCACGACCTAGAATTACTTCAGTTTGCGTTGCATTGTTAGGTCGCGCTATACCTTTATTAGCTTGCATTGCTTCCTTTAGTTCGTTAGGTCGTAAGCGAGCCAAGGCATCCAAATGACCTTTACTAGGTCGTGAACGACCTAAAAATCCAGAACGACTTAACTCCATTGAATTCGAAGGCTGGCCTGCATCAAACAATCACCCTAGATTTAGTTGAGAAATTAAAGCAATTAATTGCTGATTAGACAGCACGTTCCATATTTGAAACGTAAAGGAAAAATATAAGTATGGAATGGAAGGATACGTTATAAAGGCAAAATGAACCATTTGGAGAAAAAAAATGATGGAAAATAAAACAGCTGTGCCTTGAATTTCCCAAAATAAATTATTAGAGCAATTGATGGGTTAATTGGATAGTGTGTTTCAAAACTTCAAGGAAATGAGTAATATATTTGAAATTACTAACATAACCTATATATACATACCTACTAGAACTCACACAATAATTAATGGACCCTATACCCAAACTAAACTTTCTGTGTATATATGTATATTAAGACCAAATTTTTCTTTGAATCAGAAACCGATACTTGGTTTCAAAACTAAATTTCAAAACCACCATTTGATATATAAACAGAACATAATATTTAACAATAAATCAAACATTATTTAACAATTTCACATAACTCAAAATATCCATTAGTTACCAATTTTAGTTCATTTGTTAGAGATTAACTTATTTGAATTACAACAATACAATTAAACTATTGTTTACTCTTTAATTTTATTCAATAAATCAATATTTACAATTAACAATTATTATTTGCAATTTCACCAAACTTCAATTAAATACGTTATAAAAATAAATTAAAATTTATTAAATTTTTCAGGTCGTTACACTCTCCCCCACTCAAAACTTTTCGTCCCCGAAAAGGAAGGAGGTAGGGGAATAGAACAACCAGAAATAAAAGTGGATTGAAAGTCAAGTGTAAATAATTAATTTCAAATATATAAATTTTACTTGAAATATTCATTTAAAATCTTCATTTGAAATTTAATTTTCTTTAATACTTTTCAAACATTATCACTAATCATTTACTTGAAATATGTTTATATTAAATAAATAACTTCTAAAATATTTATAACACTTAAATTTTCTATTAAACCAGGTAGTATATAAGTAAACAATATTTAAAAAGGATATATCCAACAAGAAAAGATGGTAGATTCGGAAAACAGAATCAAGCTGAATAACTAAAGCTGAGCAGATAAGGTAGATTCAAAAGAATAGTATCGGGCATGAATAGTTAATCTAGAACCATAAGAATTTCAATTTCGAATATTAACACAGAATTTTTTTGTTAGAGATACTTTTATAATAAAATACTTTTATATAAAATACCTTTATATCGAAACCAAATTTCCATTCGAAAATACTTCTATAACTCGATGTTTCAATAAGTTTATCCTCGTTCTGGCAGACTTTGGCCATGCGTTGATCAGGCGCAAAGCTAGAATTCTTCAAGTACTTACTAGACCTGTTTCAACACCCAGTGAAAATACTTGAAAAACCTTTAAAATAGATATGGAAAGTACAATCCAAACAAATCACCTAGATCGCAGGATAAATAACAATGGTTACGCCTGGATCCCCCAGGAAACATCTATATCCTTTAAGCATTCACTACCTGGTGAATTACGCCATGATAAATAAACACCTGGATCGCAGGATACACAAAGATGGTTATGCCTGGATCCTGCAGGAAACATCCATATCCTTTAAGCAATCATTGCCTTGCGAATTACGCCATGATAAATAAATAAACACCTGGATCGCAAGATACATAAAAATGGTTACGCCTGGACCCCCCAGGAAACATCCATATCCTTTAAGCATTCACTGCCTTGTGAATTACGCCATGATAAATAAATAAACACCTGGATCGCAGGATACATAAAAATGGTTACGCCTGGATCCCCCAGGAAACATCCATATCCTTTAAGCATTCACTGCCTTGCGAATTACGCCATGACAAATAAAAATGACCGTGGGTTATGCCACGGTAGGACACTCGAGTATCACATCCGAAAAACCAAAATAAGAGAGAATAATATCGATAGAATGAATCCACAATGTGGCCACAAAGTAGATATCAAGCTGAAGGCACTTTCCATATCTTTACTTCGAAAATATATATCATATAGTACCTTTCCAAATACTTTCAAATATCATACTTATATAAAGTCCATTATATATAGGATTCCATTTTCAAATCGAATACTTTCCAAATCAATAGTATATGAAACCACATTTATGTAGACTTCGATTATATAAAATTCTCTTTCCAAAATGAGTACCTTTCAAATCAATAGATTTCATATCAACTTCATACTTATACAAATCCATTTTATATAAGTTCGACCACTTCCAAATCAAGTACTTAATAATATAAGGTTCTCAATTTCAAATCATCTCAATATCAATTCAGTTTCAAAATCATATATGATTTCACCAAATTTTCATACAAATTAAATATCTCAATTTCAAAGTTCCCAAAATAATAGGTTTAGAAAATAATCCTAGTTTCCATAATTCAAGTCAACAAATTCATTTCCAGAATCACCATATAAGTACTGGTTTTAATTCTAATCTAATTTCAAAACCAAATATTTTACTCAAAATCAATTATACTCAAAATGGTTTCCAAATTTATAATTATCCTTTTAAAACCTTTAAACTTTTTATTTCTATTTGAAATATCCAATTTACCTTTCTGAAAACCATTATTTAAAACTAAATTTTTTTCAAAACATTTCAAAAATAAATTCCATATTAGTATAATTCAAAATAGTAATAGTCATATTCATTTACTTAACAAAAGGTTTCAAACTTAAACGTACAAAACAAAACTTATATGCTTTATCAAATATTTTATCCTCTTCGAAATTTCTTAGCTTTGAAATTTTAACCTTGATTTGGAAGTGTTCGAACATTCAAAATAGTTAGGGAAATCAAATTTCCAATTCAAGAGATGAAAATCAGTAAATCAATTTCAATAGATAGGATTATACCAAATCAAATCCAAAACTCGAGCACTGAACACCGGTTCACTTCAAATCATTTCAAATATAAATACATATATCTTTCGAATATCAAATAGTACTTCGGCACTTGAAATAAAAATTTGGTTTCAAAAAATCACTCGCATAGCAAAGCTATTTGAGGGGCCTCTCTCCCACTCTGAAACTCGAAAATCAAGGTCGATGATGCATGCACTCATCACCGAAATTATTCTCCAGCGACATAAGTGTGTTCTGGACTTCTATCTTCTTGAAAACTTTATTGAAATTTCTTCAAAATCGTTGTAATTCTTTTGAACTCTTTTGAAATATTTCTTATTTGGAAAATACTTTTAAGTCGTATTATTATTATGTATTTTAGAAATCTCAAAACTAAATTCAAAATACCGAAGTTCAATTCCTCGAAATTCAAATTCAAAATCCTTCAATTATAAATACTTTATATAATCAAATTCCATATAAATTTTCAAAATTTCAAATCCTTTCAAAATTTCAGACTTTCGTTTATAAAAGATATATAATCCTTATCGAAAATATTTTCACTTTTATATATAGAATAAAATCATAATTACCCAAATAAAAATTTCGGTATATAAAACAATTTCAAAATACAAACAAAACCTGATTTACAAAGGATGATTCAAGAATGGACTTCGAAACAAAGACAGAGATTTAAATTAGAGGAACTCTAATCAATAGAACCCTGATTCGAAGATAGGCTCGATCGAAGATGAGATAATTGAATTACAAAATAGATTATGGATATAAATCGCGGGCGACCTTAACCGGGTTAACCATGACTTCATGAATATGATTGATGCGGAATTCCAAGGCAAATCGACATTCGATCGCCAGATATAGAATTCGGCATAACCAAAGATAGCAGCATCTAAACCGAGGATATATAAATCTTCGGTGAATCAATGCCGATTGTAAAGGAATTTTCACCCCCTTTACAAAACATTCAGTGGAGTTATGGAATACTCAAGAATCAAACGAATATAAATAGAAGAGACAAGAATGAATTTCGAAACCGAGGGACATTCCAATATTCAAAGGAAATCAAGTCAAAAAGGAAGAGATTCAACTCGAACGAAAGTGATTCTGTAAATAAATTTACCATATATGCTAAGTTTTGCCTAGAGCCAAAGCTTTGATACCAACTGTAACAGCCCGCTATTTTGGACCATTCAAATCGATAATAAAACCATAGATGTCCGACTTGAATAATTCAAAATACCGAATTGTTAATTTAAATTTGGCAAAAATATATGCAGTAAAAAAATCAATCACAGAATCACAGATACAGAGTAGTACAATAATACGCGGCAGAATAAATGAATAGTAGTTCAGGAAGCTACTATATAAATAAAGTTAGAAATAAAATACATCAGAATATCCCAGATGTAGTGAAGTCTCTAGTACGGGCAGATGACTTCTCTGAACCAATCGACTGGATGACTGAGAGGATAGATAGCTGGATCTTGAAGCAATGCTCCAACTTCGAAGGTTAGTCTCAAATGATGTATCACTCAGTCTGACCCGAGCGTAAAGAAAAACACAAAACACTCGAGTTAGGATTAATATTCTTATATCAATAAATCCAACTCAAGTGAAATATCAACTGAAATACAAGTAACTTAGAGGATGTATGGGATAACCATTCTCTAAGGATCTGTGGAACTATCTACAATGTAGAAATATACGCTATAGCACCGTGGTCATTCAAATCATTTATAATTCAAACCAAAATAAAATCTTTATTTCAAATATATCTACTTCCCGAAATATAGTATTCTATTTCCTCAAATTTCACAAATCGTTTCGAAATCAACTCGACTTTCCTACTCAAATTTAATTCAATCTCAATTTATCAATTTCCATTTAATTCAGTTTCTAAATAACCAATTTAAATTATATTGATTTCAATTACAGATTTGAATCACAAATTAACCATTTACATCCCAGTATATTTAAAAGTTTTAATATTTGGCCTTTCAAAGATCAATTTAACATTTTCCTATAGATCTCGATTTAACCTCGTTATTATTTAGTCTTAAGATATCCATTTAGTAAATTCAGTATTATTTGAATAACCTCACTTGACCTTTAATTTATTAAAAACTTGAAATATTCATTAAATCACTTAAGTCAACATCCAGTTATAAAATCCTATCTTTAAGTTTCACATTAATAGTTCAAATCGATTTTACTAAATAAATTCTTAATTTAATACCATTTTAGCTAAATCCAAATTTATCTCCCCACCTCAATTTATCCCCATTATTCAAAAATCTATTTGAAATATAATTTACATAAATATTCAACATAATTTATGTATTAAATCAATCTTAATTAAATTAATTATTATTAAATATATATATATATATATATCGTTACCCTTTATATAAAATCATTTAAGAATCAACATTTATTTAAAACCATTTATTTCTTTTCAAAACCATAGAAATTATTTTCAAAACATTTATATATGGACCAGCGGTGTCTGTATATATTTCATATCCTATGGTCAAGTGATACGGATATTTATCATTTCAATCCGTGCACTAAATATAGACGGGTGGATATCATTTCAACCCGTCATCCCAAATTTAATTAAATGAAAATCGCTAGGGTCTATCATTTCAACCCATAACGAAATTCTTCTATTCTAATGTCCATTCAGGTATGTTTCATTTCAACCCATAGTGAATTCTAAACTACAGGGAACTTGCAGAGTGATAACAGATAATACAATAAAATAACAGGCATATATCATCAATAATTTAAATAAAATATAAACAACATGATATGGTGTCATATCCCACAGGTGAACAATTTCAGATAACAACATATATAGCAATGTAAAATTTAACAGCAGCATATTTCAATTGTCGTTTCAACTGAAATCAAATTTATTAAATAAAAGAACGTTAATCGTGAGTGATTTCTCACCTTTCGAGGCTAGAGGCTAGAGAAGATAGACAACACAAAAGGCTACGAATTTCAAAGGAATGCTAGATTGGCACGAATTCAACAAATCTGAGAGATAAGAATTTGGCGGAAACGAATTAGAACCATCTTGATATGACAGAAAATGATGTATATAATTTTATTATTTATTATTAAAATCAATTTAATCGTATATCTCAAATTAAAATTTAATTCAACACATCGAACAAAGTCTCCATATATTTATATCTTTTGAAACCAATTAATGTATACTCATATAGACATTTGCGAACAAATTAAATATTATACACACACACATATATATAAAGTTATTTAAACTTAAAGAGAAAATATACAAACGCGGTTGTATTACAAGTTTCCGACAATATATATTTCCGTTTTAAAATATTAGTAATACTACAAACCATAATTAACATATAACTTAAAATATAATTAACAAATATATATATATACAAACATACATAAGGTATAAATATATACATATGTATGCTCAGTGATCCTATCTAACCCAACAGGAAAATTCCAAACTAACATAACTTATATGTTTTTAAAAAAAACTTATAAACACTGTTTATATCATACTTAAACAAAATCAATATATATCACTGTAAATATATAAACAGTATAACATATATTCATTGTCGAACCAGATTTTCCAATTTCTATAATATATAAAAATAGATCATATAATTGTTTATATAAAATCAGTATTTACGTAATTATAATATCAATAAACCTATGCTTTATCTGTACAAATCCACTTATATTCTTAAACAACATATAACTTTATATATGTGTAGCTTATATCCTATAACACTTATATATTTTAAAACAAAACAGAGAATATAGTGTGTAATATATACATATTTTCTTTCATAAACATACAGCAATGTGTGTGTATATATAAGCATATAAACTAATGTACACAGTATATATTATAATATACCATAGGTTTATAAAAAAATATACTTACGCAAAAGAAGGAGTACATGGTCTAAGTGGCTACAGAGGAGCACGAGTGGTGGAAGATCAGGGAGGAGCTGCGGAGTGATGGTTTTGAGAAGCTAATAGATGGGGGAATAAAGAGAAGAAACGGAGAAGAGAAGTAAAGGCCACAGAGAAATATAAGGGAGGAGCTCAATATTTAAAAGCTGAAATAAGAAACGTAAAATTGAATGAGCGAAATGAATGCAAAAAGTATATAAGTTTGATATTCGAATGACGGTCATAAAAGTGGAAATTTATCAATCAATTCACGTTTTGATGGATTGCTTTCCTTGAATAGATAAAGGCAACAAATCTATCAATCAATTCACGTTTTGATGGATTGCTTTCCTTTAAGCAATAAAGACAGGGAGAGAAAGAATAGATAAAGGCAACAAATTTATCAATCAAAGAAAATGGAAAAGTTTGAACTTGTACGCAAATAAATAGATATAGAACGATGTAGGTGAGTTGGCTGCTCTGGGTAAAAATGCTTAATAATTTTTATGAACCAAATAGGCATGGACAGACTACTACATTCAATCAACTAATTGATTGTCTATAACCATGCAAGCAAGAAATGAGATAATAATTAAAGGTTATTTTTGATTACCGAAGGAAAGAAGGAAAGGCAGACCAATAGGCTGAGAATAATACCAGAATTACCCTAGTGAACAAAGGAAAGAAATTTAAAACAAAAATATAGATAAAGGTTGGGTGAATGGAAACTGCCACCTGCTTGAATCACGTGAAATAATTAAAGCAAATGAATTGGCTACAGGAAATGAATGATTTCTTCTTATTTTTGAATTAATGTTTACGTAGCCAAATTTTAAGCAAAAAGAACACGTACACCAAATAATAAATTGAAATGACCATTTTCAGCAACGTTATTAAAGCAATTTATTATATTGCTTGGGCTGCACGGTGAAGATTTGGAAGAGACGTGTTTCACAATGCAACCATTTTTAAGAAATAAATATGTTACTTTAAAACAGAAGAACTGACCAAAAATGAATGTAAACGTATACAATTTATACTTTTTGATATTCAAAATAATTATAGGATGGCAATAGTCACCGTAGATTTAGTTGAGAAATTAAAGCAATTAATTGCTGATTGGACAGCACGTTCCATATTTGAAACGTAAAGGAAAAAGATAAGTATGGAATGTAAGGATACGTTATAAAGGCAAAATGAACTGTTTGGAGAAAAAAAGAAATGATGGCAAATAAAACAGTTGTGCCTTGAATTTGCCAATATAAATTATTAGAGCAATTGATTGGTTGATTGGACAGTGTGTTTCAAAACTTCAAGGAAATGAGTAATATATTTGAAAATACTAACATAACCTATATATACATTCCTACTAGAACTCACACAATAATTAATGGAACCTATACCCAAACTAAACTTTCCCTGTATATATGTATACTAAGACCAAATTTTTCTTTGAATCAGAAACCCATACTTGCTTTCAAAACTAAATTTCAAAACCACCATTTGATGTATAAACAGACATAATATTTTTCCATTTTTTTATTCTTTTTTTAACAATAAATCAAACATTATTTAATAATTTCACATAACTCAACATATCCATTAGTTACCAATTTTAGTTCATTTGTTAGAGGTTAACTTATTTGAATCCATTTAGTTCACATTGTTTCCTCTTTAATTTTATTCAATAGATTAATGTTTACAATTAACAAATATTATTTACAATTTCACCAAACTTCAATAAATACGTTACAAAAATCAATTAAAATTTATTAAAATTTTACGGGTCGTTACATCGTCTTTTCTAGAGTTCTATATATTTTCTCAATTATTCTTCTACGCTACTGCATTATTGCATTGTAGCCTCCATTAAAGAAAAATATCAATCAATGGTAAAAACTAACAAATACAATGAACCTTAGTGCTCCATATTTGAAACAAAATTTGTTCTCCCAAAATGTCAATATATGCTTGTAAAAACTAAGGTACCGTTCATCAATTTTTTTGATCCGTTACCATTTGCCGCACGTCGGATGCATAGGGCAGTAATGGGCCGAAAGCCCCATTGTGTTGAAAGAAAAAATTTGTCTCATTCATGTCATTTTCCCCAAGTTTTTGCCAAATGACCCACTCATATACTCTGCTCAAATACATCATCAAACACTACGCATGTTGAATGGTGACGGGCCAAGTGACTCGTTATGCTGAAAGGAGAAATTTGCCTCGTTCATGTCATTTGCCCCTCGTTTTTGCCAAATGCCTTGGATATATACTATGCTCAAGTACACCGCCAAACACATTCTCCTTTTAATAAACTTTCCCACTCAGATATCTAACTCAAATGCCTTGCTTGCTTCGCAAAAAATGGACCCTAACAAACTAAACACCACTGACAAAATTTATAGTTGTGAAAAAATACTCAAAGATTTATCGATTTCCACCAAGTCAATCGACTTCGATTTAAAGTCCATGGCCCTTTGATATATGGGAAATCGACTTAATCAGGCCATTGCCAATCTCCAAAAGTGGAGCAAAGTATGTTGTAGTCGCCCTAGATTACTTTACTAAGTGGATAGAAGTAGAACAACTCCCCAAAATCACTTTGGGGAAAGTGCTTAGATTTTTTATTAAAAACATTATTACCGGATTTGGAATCCCCAACAAGATTATATCAGATAATTGAACATAATTTGAAAGTGAGGAGTTCTTTTGGTTTTGTCATAAGAATTAGATCATAAAATGCTTCTCTTCCGTGGAGCATCCAAAGGACAATAGGGCCGTTGAAGCTGCAAATAAGTCTATTAAGACTATCTTGAAAAAACGATTAAATAAAGCCAAAGGGAATTGGGTAGAATAATTGCCACTTGTACTTTATGCCTATTGAATATCTAATAAAACTACAACGAGACATACCCCCTACTCTCTAATATATGGGTGTGAAGCAATGTTGCCAATTGAAATTAAGATACCCTCACATCGAAGAATCGAAATGCTTTTCACCCAAATCAGGACTTAAAGAAAGAATTATTAGATTTAATACATGAATTAAGAGATGAAGTAGCTATCCGAACTGCAAAATATCAGAGAAGAATTTCAAAATACTACAATTCGAAAGTAAAAGCAATATCATTTCAAGGGGAGGACTTAGTACTCTGAAGGGTGATGGCAAACACAGAAAATGCTGCCGATAGACTACTAAGACCAAATTGGGAAGGTCCCCTAACTGTATGCAAAGTAACTCCACGTGAAGCTTACAAGTTATGTCCACCGGACGACAATAGAGTTCCTAGAACATGGAATACGGAACATTTGCAACCATATTTTCTTACAAAGAATGAATGAAACCCCACTTCCTCAAAAAGAAAAATCTGCATGGTTGGGATTGAAATTCTCCTTGCATTTGAACGTTTCCTTGAACAGTCAAAGTCTTTATCCGTGCCGAGTTGGCCAGGTCAAAGCGCCTCCTAGAGGAAGGTTAGAGTAAGCCTTTATTCGGGTCATGCTATGGCTAGGTTAAAGCATCGACAAGCCATTGATTTCGCCATGCTATGGCTAGGTCTACGCACCTCTTGGAGGGTATACGGAGTAAGCCCTTGGTCCTACCATGTTATGGTCTATCCAATGCACTGAATTAGCCCTTGATCACTCCATGCTATGGCCAGGTCAAGGCGCCACTTGGAAGGAGGTTGGATAAGTCCTTGAGTCCTGCTTGTGGATATGCTAACCAAGTGCACATGACAACAATGAACTAAGATGTCCAAGCTCGAGAAGTGGCAAATCAATCAACAGACTGAGACGTCCGAGCATGAGAAGTGGCGTATTAATCAACAGACTGAGACGTCCGAGCATGAGAAGTGGCGTATTAATCAACAGACTGAGACGTCCGAGCCACGGAAGCGACATATCAAACAATGGATTAAGACACTCAAGCCTGAAAAGCGGCACATCAAACAATGGACTAAAATGCCCAAGCTCGAGAAGTAGCAAATTAAATAGCAACAACATACAAAGTCTAAGGGGTAACACATGTCAGAAGAGTTAAAATCGAAGGAGCAGTATAGAATGGAAGGTTTGGATAAGAATCAACAATCTCCGACTAATTATTGAAGAAGGATATCTAAACTTCACTTATTAATACTTGAATCAGATTTCGGGTCTTTACTAATAATTTATTAACTTAATTATACCCAAATCTGAGTTTCGACACTATTACTATTAACCACTGGACTTCGATCATTAATGCTTGAATCTGGGCATAAGATTTCTATTATGAAGATCATTACTATGGATTTCTAACTATCATCTACTAATGCCCGAATCTGGGACTAAGATTTCTAGTATAGAGGTTGTTTCTAATTAACATCAATTAAAACCCAAATCTGGGTTTTGAAATTCTTACTGTTGACTTTAGAACTTTACTTATTATGCTTGAATATGGATTTTAGATTTTTGGACTTCCTAATACCTGAATTTGGGATTTTGGTCTTTTACTGTCAATTTCGGATTCCGTTTGTTAATTCTTGAATCTGGGTCTAATTGTAGTTGATATTAAGATCTAAATGGACTTCCCACTACACCATAGATGACCTTCTGCAACATTTTTGCAAGGTGTTGCTAGCTAAAATGTTGCGACAGCTATAAAATTTTGGTCCTACTGCAACGTTGTATTTTTGGTGTTACCTTAGCTACAAAAATGTATTGCTCTAGCTAAACAAGTGTAACACAAGGACAAATTTTCAAAAGAGGCTACTTTTTTAAACTATTGGCATAAATAAGCTAGTTTTCAAACTATTTGCAAGTTTAGACTAGTTTTTTAAAAAAAATATTACGGGGCGCATCTGTGAAATGCGCCCATACAAAATTACACTAGGGCATTTGTCAAATGCGCCCGTGTAATTACACTAGCATTCTTTTAGTTCTTCGCTATTTAGTGTTGAATGTTTTTTTCAAAAAACTTTTGTCAAATAAGATCCCCTACGAAGGGCGGTCTAGGGGGGTGGCCACCCCCCAAGGTGGCGGTGCGGGGGCAACGCCCCCGCTATGTGGTTCGACCAGCCCGGTCCGGTCGCAGAGGTCCAGGTGGCAGCGCCCCCGGCGGAGTGCGGGGCAGCGCCCCGTCCAAAACGCTACGTTTTATTGACTGTTGAATTCAATTCAACAGCCTCGAATAGGCATTATAGACGAATTAACATCTCACTCACTATATAACAGTGAATTCCATCAACGCAAGTGTAACACGATGCAACATTTTTATATAGTGTTGCCATATATATATTCCAACTAAAAAAATTAAAAAAAATTACACCTCAGCGATCCACACCACCATTTAAAACAAAATCTCAATCGCTGATTCACACCATCGATCCACAACTTACCAATTTCCATTTCCCGCTTTACTTTTCACTCACCCGCTTTCGTTTCTCACCCCCAATTTTCCAGTCCCTAATTTTTATTCCGCCGACTTTAAAAAAACTGACATCGCTCCTCCTTGTTTCTTCGATCTGGAGAATAATTGGCTTTGCTTTTATCCCCTGTAGGCCATATCAATTTTCGTTATTTTCTTTCGCCTCGCATCAGTTTTCCTCACTACTTTCGGGTTTTCTTCCCACGTCAACAGTACACTATTAGTTATATTGAGGTTTGGTTGTTCAGGCGTTCGATTTCACAATCCAATATCACAAACCCAAATTCTTTAGTTGGGCATTTCAGTCGATTAGGTGGCAGTGGATTTGCGATTTTGTTCAGGTTTTTGGCGATTCTGGTGATTCGAGGTAAGGCAAGGAGGGTTGTTTGGCAGAAATGTGGGTTTGTCAATGTCAGGTACTGGTTGCTGTAGTCAAGTGAACCGATGGTGGTGGTTAACTGATGGGGTGGCAGATTGGAGCAGTTGTTGTTGAGCTGTCAGTGAAGTTGGCTTGTCAATGATTTGAATGTTTGTGTCGGTGTCGGAGGAGTTGGTACTGAAGTGAGGCAGTTTTGGAGGTGAAGTTGTATATGCATGAGGCTGTGAAGTATGTTTGTTAATGGGGGAGTTGCAGGCTAGACAATGTGAATTCGCAGAGGGTGTTGTTTGATGATGTAGTAGCAATTGCAGTAAGGATTTGGCACTGGTTGCTGTATGATAGAGTCTGGTATGTGATATGTTTGTTTGACAGTGGTAGTATTAGTCTGAGTGAGTACGATGTAGTTTGGTCTTGTGATTTGGCACTGGTTCAGTTTGGATGAATTGAGAGATTCACAGTGTAGGCAACATTTTGGTGAAGTTGCTGGAGTTATGCAGTGCAATGGTATGTCTTGAAACAGGGATAGTTTAGACAGAGAGAGTAGGTAGTGAATGGTACTTTGCATCTTCATAATCAGGTTTGTCATGCTTCTCTATCATTTGGTCTTTTATTATTATTGTTATTATTTTATTTTTAGTTGAGATTCTGTGCTTATCAACCTAACGTAATGTTATAGGAGCAAAATGGCATGAAACACTTACAAATACCATCTTTTTCCATGGGGCCAGAATCTGCTTTGAATAATTCGCCTGTATTTCATGCTTACCAACAGGTTTGTAGCTCGTAACCATCAAATTTTGTTTTCTTTGTGACATGGCTGTGGTTTTAGGCTGTCATATCCTAGTCCACATTTGATTGTGACTAATTTTCCTCATCTTGTCGATGTTTTTTTTTCACGTTGACGTTGCCACGATCTATTGAAGAAAATATTCTACAGCATCAAGTAGATGATTCAGCTCAAGCTAATAATGCTATTGCTTCTAATGGTTTTGCAAAACCACGTGTTCGTGCACGACGTGGCCAGGCAAGTGATCCTCACAGCATTGATGAACGGGTTAGTGCATATCCATATTCGTCAATGTCGGTGTCTGTATAAATTGAAATTGCATGCGTAATGAGTGAGCTGAGTGATGTAGCGAGGAATATCTGTATATGTGAATATCAGTGTTATATATCATTGAATTGTAAAATAGTGGAGTTGGGAATTTGTACTATTTCTAATGTTGAAATAAAATATTTATTTAAATAAATTACTGTTTGAATATCAAATTCTGTGCAATAGCATTTTATTAAATAAATATTTATTTCTATTAAAAAATCAAATAAGCTCTACATTTTGGGCCCCACAAATTCAGAAATTTAATATCTATAGCAACATTTTGGAATGTTGCTACAGACACCTATGATGTTGCTATAGACCCAAATAGGGTTCTATTGCAACAATATTACTTATGTTGCCTTAGATAGTCAAAATGTTGCCTTTGAGGTCTAAGGCAACGGCAAAAATTGCATCACCCCCAAAAGTGTTGCCATAGACCTATGGCAATATTTTTTGGGCCTGACCTAACTTTTTTTTGTGTTGCAGAAGGTCATTTATGGCGTAGTGTCCAGTCTTTAATTAAAACTTTGGATTTTTCTTTTTAGTACTCGAACCATAGTCATCAGTTCACTATTATTAACTTTGAACAATATTCATCAACATCTGAATCTCAGTCCCTGGATCATTATAGCAGTTTCTAAAAACCTATTACTTGTCCTCAAATAAGAATCCATGATTTTCAATGATTTATTTCTAGATGATATCTCATGGCCATTATTCAGAAGTATTTGTTATCATTACTAGAAAGCTCCTAGATTTCAATTATTATACGTCCGGTTTTCTATTAATAAAATGGGTGTCCAATTCATGAACTTTATTTGTAACTATAAAAGGTTGATGGTGGGACTTCTAAATATTGCTAGACAAGAGCTCTCGGTTCCCAATCATTTACAACTATAGATTTATCAACTATAGATGATAACCAACTAGTTTTTATTA
Organism: Allium cepa; assembly: GCA_030765085.1. Taxonomy (NCBI): domain Eukaryota; kingdom Viridiplantae; phylum Streptophyta; class Magnoliopsida; order Asparagales; family Amaryllidaceae; genus Allium; species Allium cepa. The sequence continues at coordinate 918,019,414 of CM060929.1, read as the reverse complement.
CTTTTGAACTTAGGATTTGAGAGCTCCATTATGCTGACATCACTTTCAAATCACTAAGCATACTTTTTATATAAGTCGTGATCTAATGGTGGAAATTGTTACTTACTTTAGATTTTGCAGGGAAATGAGGTTATTCAAAATGGAGCAGTAGTTAAATTTTTGTCCTAAAGAATAAAAGCTTCTTTCATATGGGGGGCAAAATGTTAACTATAAAAATTCACTTAAGAATAAAGGTATAAAAGAAGACCTATAAAAGTGACGGGTTCTAAAAAATAGAAGATACGGGTGTAATATCCCGCCTTTTCGTACGTTTTAAATCGACGATAAACCACACGTGTCAGACTCAAACCATACAAAAGAGCAGATTGTTATTGGGCTGAATATGAAAAGTAGAGAAAGAAATAAAACAAAACAGAATCTCATAGCGGAATGACAAAATATAATAATCAAATAACAGTTCATGAAGCTGTTTCACAAAACATTTGATTATACTTATACAACACATATCAGAGTAACACATATCATAGAAAATAAATAATGCAGCGGAACAATGTAGTAAGTAATAGTAATAATACAATCTTCGCTTCGTCCTCCAGAAATAAGGTCTTCAAATCCTGAAATGCTCAGGCTGACCCGAGCGAATTGAAAAGACAAAACACTCGAGTTAGAACTAAAAGATCTTATGTAAGTTAAATCAGCGGTATATAATATGAGTGGAATGGCGTCAGAGATATTTAGGGGATTTGACATTTCCTATCCAGTGTCAAATGTGAGTGCAATAACTTAAGAGATGCTCGGGATTCACATCTCCTAAGGATCCATTAAACTATTTACTATGTAGTAATATTTCGCTATTATAATAGTGTCTATAGTAAAATAAACTTACTTTTAAATAGCGTTAAGGAGTAACCCAATCTCCCCTTTAACACAATAATAATCCCAGTAGTCCATCCAGTATCAGCGCATCTCTAGATCGGGAGACTACCCTAAATACTTCACGGGCTATGGGAGAAATCCAAACTTGTACAAGGCTCGCTAGGGTTGGTGACACGGCACAACTAGGCAATGCCAGAGTAGATATACCAATTACGCATCCGGGCTGATGGTGATGCATAGCGCGCAGCTACCGCCCACCTCGAGCCATACCCCCAAAAATCAAAAAATCAAAAGTGGCCATCAAATAAATTTCAAAGTGAGAAAGTAATATCGAAGGAGTGTGTCCGATAAGAGGGGCCACCTCACTGGCCCGTAAGCGCTCCTGTTTTAGCTACCTTATGCCAACTCATGGGAGTCTGGTCCGCATATAGATCTCAATAGAACGTTGCCACCATCCTACTTCATTCTGGAATCTCCACCGCGTACACGGTTGTTAAAGTGGTTTTCGGAGTGGGCAAAGAGTATGACAATTTCCGATTCTGGTATCTTTAACAACCAAACGTTATTATAACACTGCGGTCATTTTCAAAATAGTTTATACTTTAAAACCAAATATCATTTCCTTTCAAAACCAAATCAATACGGTATCATATTCATTTCAAATATATCCTTTCTAAAATCATAACCTTTCCAAGTTATAACATTTTGAAATCAAAACACTTGAATATAACACTTTCAAATTATATTACCTTGAAACTCATAACTTTGAAACATAACTTCCACCACTTAAATGGTTTAAATATTAAAATACTTTATATAATAAACAAGCTTCTTCAATTTCACAAATCAATTCTAAAACAACTCGAATTTCTAAATTTTAAATTTAACCAAATCCCAAATCATAAAGGTCAATACGATTAAGTTTCCAAATAAACTATTCCAAATTTTATCGATTTCAAAATAGATTTGGTCCACGGAATAAACCATTTCAGATTCAATATATGTCAAACTTTAAGTATTTGACAATTTCAAAAATAAGTTTGGTAATTACCGTTCAACGATAAATTTCTATTATTTAGTTTTAAATTATTTTACATAATAAATCCATTATCATTTAAATAAAACTCAAATTACAAATAACTAAATATTTCCTTCCATTTATTCATATTTGAAATATTCATTTAATTCACCTTAAACCAAAATCAAGTTATAAAAATCATACCTTTTATGTAACAACCCGCATATTTATCGATTATATATTTAAATATTTTATCGTTAGTCGGATTTTAGTCCAAAACCTTACTTTTAGCAAACAGTCGAATTGGGACTCGAGACCACCCCCATTGAGTTCAAAGCGCTGTTTGCGATCTTTTTTAGTATAAACTTTGATATGTTTGGAGTTAGTGGAATTTTGCCACTTTTCATAAGGGCTTTGGTTTGGGCTGAGCCCAATAACCCCACTTATTAACACAGTTCCAACCCTCTCCTCTTCATTTACTTCCTTTCTATTTTCCTAATACTCAAGCTTTTATAACAATGGAGAGTGGAAGAGGAAATTAAAACTCCAAGCCCTAGTCTTCATTGGCAAATCCAACTTCTAGCTCCAAATTCAAGAGAACCCATTGGTAAGCCTTCTCTTCATCTTCTCCAACTCCTTCTCTCCTGAATTTCAGAAATTCCTAAACCTAACTTTGGGAATGTTCTTTTTTAGCATAGATTCAAGCTCGTTTGGGTTGTGTTGAAGAGTGGTTGATTCTCCCTTTGCTTTCAAGCTTCTTCTTCATTTGTTTGGGTTCAAAGGTGAGATTTTTATCTCACATCTATTACTATAATTATCTTTGGTTATTGGGTATGGATTCCAAACACTTCTTCATGTGCATTTGCTCTTGGGATTGGCTTTGTGAATATTCCAATTTTTGGGTTTTTAAGTCAAATTTGTGTGAAAATCCTTTTATGGATGTTTGATCATGCTTTGGATGATGCATCGAGGAGCATATAGGGCCGGGTTGCCGATTGGCATAAACCCTTAGAGCCAATGTTCGTCCGGTTGTATTTTGGAAGAGTTTTCTCTTCATTTGGATAGGATGAAAAACAGCCCAGGCAAGATTCAATCGACTGAAAAGTCTGTTCAGTCGATTGAACCTGGTACCCGAAAGTTTCCAGGCATGATTCAGTTGACTGAATTCTCTGCTAAGTCGACTAAACCTGGAAACAGAAAGTTTCCTAAACCTAGAAAATTTCCAGGTACAGGGTCAGTCGACTGAAAACTCTGTTCAGTCGACTGAACCTGCTGTTTCAGTCCAGTTTGCCTTTTTGGATTGAATTTTCAATTTAAATCGATTCGTGATGATCCTATTTGTTGTTATCATTTATTAAGACTTTGATGACACCTTTTTCGGGATTTTTGAATATCCATTTGATGGCTTCTTTATCGGTTTAAATGAATTTGATTCGCGTCTTCGAATGTGAATTTTTATGATTGATTGTTTCTACAATCATTTTTATGGTTTGTCACTTTAAAATACAAAGGTTTTAATACTAGTATTAAACATCAAAACTTCTTCATCAAAATGATTTCAACTCTATTTTTAATATTAAACTCGTTTATAAAACCGTTCTCCAATCTACTAGTATATACAAACCTTTACCTCACTCGTATGAGAAATCTAATTAAACGACTTAGTAAAACGAGTGGTATGAAACGCTTGCGTTTACTTCGCAGGTTAATTCTTGGACTTATTCGATTGAATCTTTTGTGACAATTTTATAGTGAAGATCTACAGTTTGTTCGTAAATATTTGAGTTAAGCAAGTGGTTATGGGACATGAAGCTAAACTTTTATATTAACTAACTTAGTGTAATTGACACTACTTGATGATCTTTGACGGTCATTTTTGTGATTTAGACTAGCAATTGTGCGATGTCTCTTTGTCTGCGAGGGAGACTAGACCCCGTTTCTATGTGATTTCGACTCACACATGTGGAGTAGTGCCCTATGTTCTTCGGGCCGTTCGTGTGTCAAAAATTAATGACTAGCTACCATGAGATAGCGTCTCGTTCATGTGATACATATGTTGGTGAGTTTTCATGCTCCCGTTCGTGTGATAGGCCTCCCCCTTTTTATGATTTCTGGATTTCGTGTGTTGATTTCTGGAAATTTTATGCTTCACCAATTTTCGTGATTTCTATTGATAAGCTTTATCAATTTTTGTGCATTGGTGAATTCGTGTGCCACTGACTTGTTATGAATACATGTTTAGGGTATGATACCCCTTTTTTGATCTTTGAGAAGGTTCTTGTGATAATGATTGATCTCTTGTTGATTTTCATTTACATGCTTATCATAGTATGTCATTATGGTTATTATATGTTCATACCATATCTTTTATTCTATATTATATTGTAACGAGACGGATTTTGCCTGCTCGAAAATCGACATCCATACTTCATATCGTATTCGAATGCCATAGATTCGGCCGTTCAAATCCAATTCGCCGGAGCTTATAACACAATTAAGTAAACAACACAGCGGAATAAAAAGAATATAGATATACAACATCTGATACAATATCCATATACAATGATGATACAATGAATATCTATATACATCAGAGATATGATACAATAAATAGCAGCGGAAAAGAGAAATAGATATACTAGCAGCGGAACAAACCACTCCAATATAGACTCCAAGAGAGAACTCCATCAGCAGCAGCTCGATCCAACATCGCGATGCACAAAGATAAGCAAGTGCAGTGTGATCCAAAGACTGAACTAGCTCCAGATAACCTACTAATCCTGACCATCTGAAAAACCAAACTCTAGACTGCCCGTGTGGAAATTTGTAGGCACCCAGAGTTTAGGAAAGGAACAATAAACTCCGGGTCAGTCATGGGACTGGGGTGAGCAACAAAAACAGTTTGTCTTTTAAAAACAATCAAAAATTTAGATTTGAAAATCGAAATGCTTTTGAAAAATGAGACTACCATAAGGCCTCACCACACACACAATGCAAACGCAGAATCGGAGGAGATTTCTCCTTATGATAGTCAAACATGCTTACAACGCAAAAATCAAATCATTTGATTATTATTATCAGTGCATAGTGCAGAAAACATTTCGAAAGTAGAATATAAATCTTAGCCAACATACGACCATTATCGTATGCCTACTATAGCTACCATGTTCAATAGCGGGTTACCGCCACATTCCATGGCAGGTTATACAACTAAAACCGTACAAGGCTCGTATTGTTTCTTTGGATTTTTCCAACAAATGGTCAGGCCAAGGAACTTCCTATTGCCACATGGGAACGCCTCTGGCGGGACACCTCGAGAACCAAACCGTTCTCTGCCAAACAAGGCCGGGAAGCCCTTTTCCCAAGGGATATTACAAACCCTCAGATATGCCACCCCTGGTCCTTTGGGACCTTTAAACGAGGCGCCTCTAAACCAACATCACACATAAATAATATAGTGTGTCCACATGAGTAAGTATCTGGGCACCATACCATGATACTACCCTTTTCCAGAAGGAATGGTCATACCCTAGGGGAGCTACCCCTGAAAACCATGCCGCACAATTCCTGTTTCGACCATTACCGATTTGTGAGGCTCGACGAAGTCTCGTCCACAAAGCTACGCTTTTCACAAAGCCATGCTTTGATCAACAAATGATTAGCAGTACTCAGCATGCCACATTACCAAATTGAGAGTATATCGCTGATAACCATCAACTACGTAACCTCTGAGCTCGTACGTCTCAGAGAAGGGTGTTAAGCTAAGAGAATAAATTCTCCGCCACCAACAGAAATGTATTTGAAAGAAATCTGCGTTATATCTCAAAATGTAATGTCAGACACACAATCCATACAAGTCTATTCCGGGTTCGAACAGAACCGAAGGCACTTCCAAAGAAGCCCTTGCAATCCGGGTATTCACAATCCCGATCGAACTTCCCATCACTTAGAGAATCTCTATACCGGAGCAACTCAGTGCAGAGACAATCGATAGGTCGTCCTATCGTTCTCGCAAATACCTGGTCTTTACCACCGGTCTTCAAATGCTATCCATAACGACGTATCACATATTCGGAATGGGATATATGACACAAAGGTCCTCTCCCGGCTAAACCGAATAGTGAGCGCGACATTTAAAACATATGGATATGGGATTTCAATTAAGTCATAACTTAATAATTCCAAACTTTCTTTCAAACGGTTTAACCCAATTTCCATTTTAAATCTTTTAAACAAAAGATTTATTTCTCAAAGATCAATTCATAGATTTCCAAAACTATTTCATTTCGATAGGATTAACCCGTTAAATCTTTAAATTAAAGATTTAACTCATAACTTTCAAATCATTCCTATAACTTGGAAATCATTTTCATTTTCAACTTGAAATTCTCTTTTAACACAAATTGGACGTTCATTTCTTATGTGAAAGTTTTTATTATTTGAAAACAAACAGATTTCTTTTCAGACAGATCCAATTGTATTTATACGAGTTAAAGTTCTTAATTTATATTCATATTCCCAAATCAATATTTTTAAAATAGTTTAACCCATATATAACTGGTATAAAATCTTTAATCCCTAGTTTCAGATCATAGTATTCAGTTTCAAATTTTGAATTTAAATTTAAATCAAATTATTTAAATTTCAAAACTCAATTAAGTCATTCAAATAAATTTCATCCTTGAAATTCCATTTCAAAGGCTTTTTTTTACTTTAAACCCAATCTCATTTCCAAAACATTTGAATTCAAATATTCAAATTTATAAATCATCTCAAATTCTATGACTTAAATCGATTTCCTCGTGAAATCCATAATTGTGTGTGTATGGTGTGGTCCAGGGGTTTAACACAATAGTGCAACATTATTCAATCATCACAGATCAAACACAGAAGTATAGTTGATAAGCGATATAAACTATAACGCTCATCGTCCATTCACAGATTCACAGATAATATGCAAATGTAAACAAATGAATGACTTATACATAGCTTAATACACAGAACAAAATATCATAATCAGATAATCACTTCAAGGCATTTCATACAATGCAATCATTCATACGTAAGGTCAAGCATTTAATAATCATTTATAAGCAGGACTAATTTAATTGTTTAATCCTAAGTAATTCAATTTATTTCAAATTTAATAAATTACTTATGAATTAATTATCCAATCTCTGATTTATTAATTATAAATCATTTGATATAAATTAATTTATCAAATATTTTAATTAATTAAGTTTTTCTTAATCATATTAATTAAACCAACCTTTAAACCGATTACTTAATTAATTAATCCCTTAATTAATTATCTTAATAAATTAAACTTTTAATTACTTATCATAAAGTAATTATCTCATAACCAAAAATCATTAATTACCAATTTAATCTAATGATTTTCTTAAAACAAAATTAATTAATTTTAATAAATCAAATTATCCAAAATTAATTACAATAAGTGATTGATCTTTAATTACTTTCATTAAGTGATTATCTTAGATTAATTTATTATTTATCATTTATTCAAATGAATTTAATAATGAATTTCATTCATTTAATTTTCTCAAATTTAGGGTAAACTCATTCTATTTAATAATTCAACTATCACTTATAAATATGTTTGGAAACAGTCATTTCCAATTTCATATTTCCATTTCACCTGTATTTCGAGATTTAAACTAAATTCTTATTTATTGTTAATAATGTTTAAAATGAATACCAAGGTTTAAAACCAATTGTAAAGCCTTTAGATTCTCATGTTAAAATGATACTTTGGTTATAAATGAAATTTAAAAGAACTTAAATCAAACTTCTTTGTATTCACATATCTAAGGTATAACTTTATATTTAAATTATTTTAAACATTTGAATTCATAAAAAGAAAACTAGAATTCAGATTTGGTGGGAAATTCAGGTTTTAAGATTTGGTTTAAATTGTTTCTTTACAAATTCAAATTCCAATTTAAATTCAAGTTCTTTTAAATCACACTTAACTACTTAACATCTCAAGTTATTAAATAATTTAAATCTTTTAAAACTTGATTCACTTACGAACTAAGTTTTCAAACTACTTGAACTTATTCTTTAAACTTTGCTTTAAATCCTGTTTCAAAATTTTAAATTAAACTTAAAATCTGAAACAAATCAGGTTTCTAAAACCTGATACCACTCAAGTAAAATAACCCGAGCTTCCACTATACTGCTTCGAGCCAGCTCCTCGTTACTTCGAGTACGCGCGATGCAACTCGAGAAGAACCCAAGAAAAACATGACCCACCCCAACATCAATTCAACACAGAGACCTGCTTCCAAGAAATGAACTACGTGCACGTGCACATGAATCCCAAGCTCCTCCGGCCACCGTTTCAATCATCAACAAGTCGACGTCGTTGCCTTGAAGCCCCGCAACCACCCAAACGCGCGAGAAGATCATCAAATCAAAATTGGACTTGAAAGCGAAACCTGGAAAAAAGTTCAGGTTCGCCATCAAGCCTGGAAGTGGCGTCGTACTCGCCGCTTCCGACCACTTGGAACTCCACAACTTCGGCCACTCCCTCGTCAATCCACCAACTTCCAACACCCCGAAGCTCGCTACACTCGATCACGTCACGGTGGCGAAATCAAATTTTTTTTTTTACAGAACACAAAAAAACTGGAACCCAAACCCTAGTTGCGCCTCATTCTAATATCTCATGCAATAGAAAAATCATGTGATAATTTTCGCAACTTCATCTATGGCCAAGTTTGCTTCAAGCAAAATTTCAACACCCAACATTTGTTCAATTGGCAGTAATCGATTCAAAAGCATATTCTATTCAAATATGAACTGCACATAAGATACTTGATTAAAAATCATCGTATTGATTTTAAAAATCATAACTTTGTATGTTTATACAAGTTATATAAACAAATCCAAAATTTACAATATTCGAAATTTTCATGTGTTCATATTTTTTAACTGCAAAACTTGGTTTACAGAACCCATACTTCAATATCAAAAATAAATCCTAAGCCATGATTTAGGTTCAAACAAACTTGTTTAAATTGGAAATTCTAAGCTTAAAAATGTGGTATGAAGATATATAAATTTTCCTCTACTTTACTTTACTCTGTAGCCCAAAACCAGAAGAACAGACATCTTCAATTTATACAGGAAAATCACAATCTTGCACACAGAGCTACAACTTGAACATATATACACAAAACCCAATATATAATGCACAGATTTTAAGATACTTAAGTATTGGAAAAGTTTGTTTACTCACCGTTTTCAGAAAGAAGATAGAACTGAGCCTCATTTGTTTGAAACAGGCTTTGGAATTGTTTAAAGCTTCCAGGTTTGATGAAAGGTTTTGATGTTTGTTTAAGTTTTGAGATAATACTTGCTTCAGATTTTAAAGGAACAAACTGTGTTGAGAGATTGATACATATAAATTAAGTTTACATGAGACATATTTGTACAATACAGTGATATTATTTGTACAGGGCATTATATTGTTTAGTACTAAAAGTATGGGCTGAGATGATCTTGTCCATGCTTTGATACTTTGTTTTTTTTCTTTTTTTTTCTTTACAATTCATGTTGATTTTCGGCTGATAACCTTGTTCTTGTGTGTGCGCTGAGAAAATGGCATTAATTGCCATTATACACATTTCTTTGTTTATTTTAACTATGCACATTTTCGTTGGTGGCTGAGAGATATGCTCAGTGTACTACAATCTTGTTATTACGGCTGATATAATTGTTTGTGTCAAAATTAGGCACAACACTCTTCGGAAGTTTTTGAAGAGATAATAAATGAAGAAAGCATATTAAAATGAGGATTATCTAACAAAAATTCCAAGCAACAGAAAGTAAATTGCACAGAAGACAACGATTTAGAGTGGTCCGGCGATTTGCCTACGTCCACTATGAAGTTTTGTTATTTTATTGCTCGATATTCGGAGAATAAAACTTTTATATGACTAAGTACAGCAGTTCTTAAGCAAAAATTCGAAATCAAAGGCAGTGGTGGTGCTCTGAAGCAATTCTGGCATCGTCCGGGCGTGCTTTGTCTCTCAAAATTCTCCGATCCTTTTTCCGAATGACCAGGGGCTCTATTTATAGGCGTAGGAGGCTGATATTTCTCCTAAAAATGAGGTAAACCGCTTCAGGCACGTGAGGGGGCCCACATGGCCGAAATCTGAAGGTCCGGGCCCACATTGGGATCGATTCGAAGTAAGGTTCGAATCGATCAAAAAAAGCGTCCACTCGTGATGAAACTTGGCGTGAACATTCTGCTATGTATATGCAAGCTCCTGTGAAAATTTCATATCATTTGGATTTATAGATCTCGAGTTATGATCGATTCAGTTGAAGATTTTCGCTTCCTGGGGTCCTTCGAATCGATTCGTTCGGATCGATTGGTTCGAATCGATGCGTTGGCGCGTGGAGTTGATGACATGGTGCGCATGCTTCGGGTCAATCCCCCTTTTCCTTCGAGTTTTCTGGGTCTAACCCTTGGTTGTAGCCACTTGTATTTGGTGGATTCAAAGTATTGGATTCGAAGGTTAGCTTCCTTCGAATCGATGAGGTTGGCACTCGTTCGAATCGATCGCTGCTAGTCATTGTGGATCGATTCGAAGCTCGCTCCATTTCGTTGGATTCGAAGAGACCTCGCGTGATGGACTCGAAGACAAACCCACTCTGATGGATTCGAACTTATGGTCTAACTAGATGGATTCGAACCAATGCATGGTTGATGGAGTCGAAGTATTGCCACTGGGATGGATTCGAACATACATATGCGAGATGGATTCGAAGCAAGAGCTCGCTGGATGGAGTCGAACCAATGCATAGATAGATGGATTCGAACTCCAACCGATTCAAACCTGGGTCTTTCATATGGATTCGAAATATGGCATATTCTCCTAATTTTCTTTTTGCGATACCTTGCGTTACGAACTCGGATTGCCCCGAAATTTGGAACGTTGGTTTCTACAGCTTTGCTTGACGTGTCATATCAATTGTAGCCCGATCCGGACTCGGGCAAAATTCGTCGATATCTGAAGTCGTCCAACAATCATTCAAAGTTAAGGACGTATAATCCTGCCTCTTCCTAGTTAGTTCCTTGGTATCTCGGCCTTGCCAAAAGGCGGGATAACATTTGCCCCCCAAAGTACGTCTTGTGTGAACACGACGTGCTTTGAAAAACTGCAATCTATCGTTGGACAATTAGAGCATGTTTCGCTGAGTGTCGTATTGTTTATTGCTGTACTCAGTCGTCGTACGATTGTAACTGGCTGTTTATCGTTGAAATTATGACGAAATGGACATTTGATTCCTGTGAATGACAAAGATCAAACATTAGTCAGACATGTTTGTATATATGTATCACTTTGAGTTGGATCAACGTTGCGTGATTGCAATTCGTGGTCTGTTTGGTTTGTTATCTAATTCTGCATCGGCCCTCTCCTGAACCGATCTTGAGATTCGAGTTTAAACATTGTTTTTATGGTTGTCTATGGTTGTTCTCTTATATCGATCCTCTCCTGAATCGATGTGAAAGGTAGACAAGTAATCTTTTACATTGGAACAACACACTCGCCCTCGTTGACGGTGTCTAGTGGATTCGAAGCGTGTTTGTTCGAATCGATGGCATTTCGAATCGATGGAATCGAAGGTTTTGGTAGTGATACTTCGAATCGATAGTAGTTCTCGTTCAAGTGATTCGTATCGATGACGTTTCGCATCGATGCTGCCCGGATGGATTCGAAGTTATGAAGGATTCGAACTGTGAGGGATTCTAAGCCATGATGGCCTTGAAGCTTGGAAGGATTCGACCTTTGCAAAGGATAGGAAGGCAGTGGGTTCGAAGTGAAGCATGGACTCAGATGAGTGATGGATTCGAAGTAATGGCTTTGCGCTGTGAGGGATTCGAACGCAGTGTGTTCTTGAGTGGTCGTTCGAATCGATGGAACATGGCGTGTGACCGGTGGTAGGAAGTCAACACAACCGGGAGTCGTTGAGTCACACGTTTTCTGTGGAACCCATATAAATACCCAAGGCCTACTTCACTTTCACTTTTTACCTTTCACTTTTTACTGTTGCCTTAACCGCTTCTTCGAACCGATCCTCCAGAGCTAGAAACAACTGCGTTTTGCACGAATCGATCATATTTCCTCAAACTTCCACTTGTAATCAAATCAAATCAGGTAAATAAGGGATTGGTTCGAGTATGGAATGATAAGACCGGAATTTTCGTTGATTCGATCCCTTCTTCTGAAAATCAAGAAGTATTTATGAGATCTGGAATGGGTCGAATCGATGATTGTAAGGGATGGAGCTTTTCGAAACGTATGGATCCAGAGTGTTGTCTTTCTTTGCCTCGTATCGATCCAGGAGCAAGTTATTCGAATCGGTTTTGAATGCATAGCTTCGAATCGATGGTTACAAAAGAAAAAGAAAGGAAAAAGCTTGTGGCGATCGATTCGAAGCAATGGCATCTGAATCGATTCGAAGTGATGACTCGTTGATCGATTCGAAGGTGCTCCATTTCGGTCGATTCGAAGTCACGCGGAGTTCATGGATTCGAAGCGTTTCTGCGTTCCAAAGTCACATCGAGTCGAACCTTGTGGATCCGAAGCATCTGGACCTGACTCTCATCGATTCGAACCGTATCGATTCGAGTCGATGGATTCGAACGTCTCCGCTCTTGTGACCATTGCTCTTCTGATCTGCCCCATTATCTGAACTACAACCAATTTCAAGTTTGAACCTTGACGAATTTAATAAACTTTAGCATACTTGACTCCGACGAGCTTCGGCCTAGCATAATCAAATCTGACTATCAAGACTTAACCTCCTTTTTGAGGCTCGTCGACGGAACTGTGACTTAACCAAACTATGACGAACTTTCACTTAAATTGGTCGTAGCATCCGGATGGCGTGGAAGTGACGGTTAGTGATGACGGTCACTTTCATTCTCAAATTCCAAAGTTTTTTTTTCCGTCGTTCAGACATCTTGTTTCATCTTGCAAAGTTTGCTTAAGTTATCCATAGCACTTGTACTACACGATATATTCACACACTTTGCATTGGGGGAATATATGGGCTTTTTATGTATTTAATGTCGCTTTCTGGTGAGTTAGTTAATTATGGAGTCTTCGGGTTCTCAACAACAAGAAGTACAAAGTTCGCCCCCTCCGGTGCTTGAGATTCCGGAAATTCCACCTGATGTAGTTGACCCAGCTCCGGACGAATTGCCGGAGGCTATATTTATCGAGGATCCCGTCGATTCTCTTCGATCTAATATCTCTGAGTCCCTATTGGATCGGATATGCAGGAAACACAATATATCATCTGACGATGTTTTATTGCCTAGTGCTGACGATAGACCACATAATCCGCCCGAAGGTTATACCGCCATTTATCGTCATGCTTGTGCGGTTGGATCTATCCCTCCTTTTAACCAATATCTCAGAGAGATGTTGTCATATTTGGGAATTGCTCCTTCCCAACTTCATCCCAACGGGCACGCGCTATTGAATAGCGTCTTCGTTATATTTATGGACTGTCTTTTCCATCCGCCGAGCCCAAATGAGATCCGTCACATATTCAACTTCAAGAGTAGGGGTGATAGCCCATCTTTTACTTTTCTGGAAGCGGTTAGAAATTGTCAGATCGTGACCGGGGCTCGGACCAGGCTAAGCTACTTCAAGAATGAGTGGTTTTATGTTCGATGCCCCCCAGGGTTCGCTAGGAGATGGTTGTCCAAACGTAAGTGTTATAAACTACCTTTGAATGGTCACACTTAATACTTGCACTAATACTCTATTATTCTTATAGCCATCATTTCGAGACCAACCGGTGGGCGTTACAGAAGTGTTGTTGAAAGCTTGCAAGCGGTCCCAAGTGATTTAAGGCACATTGATGTGTTGCTGATCGATAATAACTTAAGGACATTGGGCTTGATTGAAGCGAACCAGAGTATCGCAATTGAGGGGTTGGCAAAACAGGCCTCGAAGAAAAAGAAAAAGAAAAAAGTTGTGAAAAGAAAACCCGGTATTGTGATAAGAGAAGCGAGTGACGACGAAAGAACGTCTACGGACACCGAAATTGCAGCCGACCTTTCCCGAATAGAAGAGGGGCGGAAAGGCAAGGCCGCTGTTCCTAAGTTTAAGAGACGGAAGTCTGTAGTTGTATCTCGTCCCATTCCCGGGATCACTTTCTCTGCTGCCACCCCTCATCAACCAGGAGATATCTTTGGAGGTTTGGATGATGTTCCCATCCCAGATTACGTATCTCTCCATCATGAATCCGGGTTGGAGGAGCTCCGGGAAGCGCTAGACATAAGCGAACCTTTACCCGTTAGTGTAGTCGACACTTCTGGTTGGTCGGGGGGTCTCGCACATTTGTATACACTTTCATAACACTGCACGACTTCCACAGGCATTGCAATGTTTTCCCTTGGCATTTAATCAAGTCGCTTCTTTCTTTCAGGTACCATGTCGGACCGCCCTTCTACATTGGACAGGCTTCGGCGAGTTCACCACTCCTCATCTTATTATGAATCCCGTCGTAGGGATTCCGATCGTGATCGTGAGCGAAGGTACTACGAAAAAGAGTATCGTGATAGGGATCAATCCCGTTATTATTCCAGCCAAGAACGTCCCGATAGGGATCGAAGGTATCGCTCACCCTTTCGTTCTTCCCCGCCATCCAGAGGTCTTGCTCCTGCACCCGAACCTTCGCGGCAACAGCCGTCTTTATAAGTTTCGAGGCCTGGTTCACATCGCTCCAGGACTGATACAGCCGTAACTACTACAATAGAGGAGGCTCCCCTCGAACCATCGGGTGAAGGGACTATTAGAATCGCCCAACTGAAAAAAGACTTTCTCGAAATATGCTTTGATGATTATATCTTTCCTCCCAACCTCAAAAGGATCCCTGAAGAGGCAGTGACCACTGCCATCAGCTATACTTGCGATTTTTACGCTCAATATAAAGAATGGTATAAGGCGGCCGTCAAAGCTTCGAAATTAGCCTTCGATCGAGCTAAAACTATTGAGAAACTGGAAGCCGACTTGACCCAGAAGAACCGTATTGTCGATGTTCTTCAAACTGAGGTGGAATCTTCTCGTAAAACCGAAGTTGAGTCGTTGAAAAAGGTCGATGAGACATTGGTTGAGATGGAGAAAATGCAACAAGCACATTGTACCTTAGTCGAAGACTTGGGTCATCGATATAAAAATGTTGAGGCCGAGCGTGATGCGGCGGTCAAAGAATTAGAAGAACTGAAAGCTAAGTTTGCTGATTTAAAGAAAGAAAAAGATGATGCTAATGTGAGCGCACAAGAAGCGTGCGAGCAGGCCGTGTCCCTCCGGGCCGAGCGAGATGCAGCGATTGCCAGGGTTGAAGCAGTGGAGGCAGAGGTAGAGGGGAGAGTCCAAGCTGAATTGTTCAGGGTAGAGGCGGAGTTTGACGATCTCCTTGACACTTATAACGCTAATGTGCTTGAGCACAGGAACCTTTCGTGGCTTGGAGATTATTCTACGCTTTTACTTAGCGCTTGGAAAAAATTGGTTGCAAACAAAAAGGCATCTCTCCCCGAAGGTGCTGTTGATGAGTTTGAACTTGAATCTCGCTTGTTAAGCGAAGAAGAAAAGAAACTTATTCATGAGGCGATGATCTCCGCCGAGAGAGAGAGACTTGGTTTTCACCATGTGGAAACCGGCGAGGGTTCAGGAACTGCTCATCGCAGTGATGATGCTTCAACTGTTGCCCCGACCTCGTCTGGAGTTACAACGGTAGTTGATCTACATATTGTTCCTACCTATAATCCGGATCAACCGAAAATATCTATTGGTACAACTACTGTTTCCGTACCCGTCTCGGCACCAAGTCAAGGTAAAGAAGATATTTCAGGCATTCCTAAAGTGTTTCAGAATGAATTGGATTTTGTGCCGATCGCTTAACTGATTTTCCTTGTTCTTTTCTTAATTAGGGACTGAGAGTGATGCACCCGTTCCTCCTGTGCCGCAAGCTTCACAGCCAACACAAGGAGCTGTCGTTACTGAAGCCATCACGACTACCGTTGTTACCAGCGAGACTGGAGAAGGGAGCTCCATGTCACTTGACGCTCAGATGATCGAGGAGCTCCTCAAGCAGCCTTGTGATCTTTTAACGGATCCCTCTTATGCAATGGGTGGAGTCGCTCCAGTTTTTAGCTCGTTTATGCCAACCGTTAGTGTATCCAGCGCTGCTCATCCTTCCCGAGAAGAGGAAATCTTTGCCGAGATAAGTGCTGAAATGGCTGCGGTAACAACGGTTGGCGGTTCCGGAGGTGATGTTGCCCCACCGAGCTTAACTCCTTTAATGATTATATCTCCTGGTGGTACTGTCATGACTTTTGGTGCCGAGATTCCACCTCCTGTTACGGCTTCTCGGTCTCCAGTTTGTCTTGCCAAGAGACTCTCCGTTCCGTCCAGTTCCGAAGAAGATGTTGATATTATGCCGGATCCGGAGGAGCAACCAAAAAAGAGCAAGAAGTCTCATAGGAAGTCGGGTAGCGGTTCGAGTGGTGCGACTCCCAAGAAGAGGCCACGGAAGAAGAAGGATTAAAAATTTAGTCATGCATGTCTCATTTGTTAATAGTAACCTTTTTGCTTCCTTTCAGAGTCGTGTATAGGCGTGGATTCGGCATCCACTTGATTGAAATTTTTTGTCTTGTCATGTAACCACACTCTTTTTACATTTGTTGACGAAATGGAAAACGACTCTTCTCTTTTTGCTCAAATGTTGTGTCGACTAACCCGTGCTCACATATGTTATAATTCTTGCACACATGTCCTCTCTTCAAGGACTAATCACAACTTGTATTCAACGATTCAGTCCACATTCTGGGGACTTATTGACCATCATCAACATTTAATGCTTAGTTCACTCTTCGAGAACCTGTGTTTGATGTTTATACTCCAATTCGTATTTCAGGAATTCAGAGTTAGTAACTACACTTTAGTCCATGCTCTGGGGACTTGTGTTTATTTTTATGTTTATACTCCAATTCGCGCTCCGGGAATTTGGAGTTAGTAATTATATTGTAGTCCATGCTCCGGGGACTTATGTTTTATTTTTATGTTTATACTCCAATTCGCGCTCCGGGAATTTGGAGTTAGTAATTATATTTTAGTCCACGCTCTGGGGACTTATGTTTATTTTTATGTTTATACTCCAATTCGCGCTCCGGGAATTTGGAGTTAGTAATTATATTGTAGTCCACGCTCCGGGGACTTATGTTTTATTTTTATGTTTATACTCCAATTCGCGCTCCGGGAATTTGGAGTTAGTAATTATATTTTAGTCCACGCTCTGGGGACTTATGTTTATTTTTATGTTTATACTCCAATTCGCGCTCTGGGAATTTGGAGTTAGTAATTATATTTTAGTCCACGCTCTGGGGACTTATGTTTATTTTTATGTTTATACTCCAATTCACGCTCCGGAAATTTGGAGTTGGCTCACACTCTGGGAGCGGGGGATTTATACTCTGGTTCGCACTCCGGGAACCGAGAGTTGGAAGTTTGTACTCCAATTCGCGCTCTAGGAATTTGGAGTTGGCTCACACTCTGGGAGCAATGGATTTATACTCTGGTTCGCGCTCCGGGAACCAAGAGTTGAAGTTTATACTCCAATTCGCACTCTGGGAATTTGGAGTTGGCTCACACTCTGGGAGCGATGGATTTATACTCTGGTTCGCGCTCCAGGAACCGAGAGTTGAAGTTTATACTCCAATTCGCACTGTGGGAATTTAGAGTTAAAGGAGGGATTGTCGTGTATCAATCCCCGCGAATGTTGATGTAGTGTTCTGCCCCCGAGCTCGGGTTTCACTTAGCGAGTGATTGGTCATGTCACAGTCACTCCCTATTTGAATAAATCCCACCGCATGATGGAACTTAGCTCTCCGTGCATCGTGATATTGTGCGTCATACTCAGTAAATCACAGCTCTGGCTCGAAGAGATAGCATTTTATTGCTGAAACGAGAAAATATGGCAAAGTTAGTTGCCTTATTACAAATTCAAATCTCGAAATGCTGAAATAAAATGCAACGGAATAAATTGACAAAAAATAAATAAAGTCTTTTAGGTGTAGTAGCGACGGAGACTTTCGCTATTCCAAGCTCTTGGTAAAGTAAGACCATCAACGGTTGATAGTTTAAATGTGCCATCTCCGAGCTTTTGTGAAATAACATACGGCCCTTCCCAATTTGTCTTCATGTGCGAAGGAACCGGATAAATTCTTTTGAGTACGAGATCGCCAAGTTCGAAGGTTCGCGGGCGGACATTAGCATTGTATATTCGGGCGACTCGACCTCGATACGCGGCTGCCCTCAAATCAGCCTCCTCGCGCTTCTCATCGAGTGCATCCAGGGATTTAGCAAGCAATATGGCATTCGTTTTTGGATCATAATATGTCACCCGATGAGTGTGGACTTCTAATTCAACTGGAATGACGGCTTCGGAGCCATAAGACATGGAAAACGGAGTATGACCGGTTGCAGTTTTATGTGTTGCACGGTAGGCCCATAACGCCATAGGAAGCTCATCGACCCATTTACCCCCAGATTTTTCTAGTCGCTTTTTAAGGATGGATTTGATAACCTTATTAACAGCTTCGACTTGTCCGTTTGCTTGAGGGTGTGGCACTGCAGAGAATTTCTTATGGATGTGAAATCGCTGGAAGAAATTCTTGAATTCAATACTGTCGAAATGGGCTCCGTTATCGGTGATGATAGTATGTGGGAGACCAAACCGATAGATTATATTCCGTACTACGAAGTTGATTACTTTCTTTGTCGTAATTGTTGCGAGAGGTTCGGCTTCGGCCCATTTTGTGAAGTAATCAACTTCAACGATTGCGTATCTCGCGCCGCCTTTGGCCAACGGCAGTGTGCCGATGATATCCATTCCCCATACCGCAAATGGCCAAGGACTGACCATTTGGGTTATCTCAGTAGGCGGGGCTCTTGGAATTCGAGTGTGTTTCTGGCATTTGTCGCACTTTCTAGCATAGTCTGCAGCATTGCGATTAACAGTAGGCCAATAATATCCATACCGAAGTATTTTCTTTGCAAGTGCTTGCCCCCCAGTGTGATCGCCACATTCTCCTTCGTGCACATTATGTAACACTCGTTTGACTTCATCGTGCGCGATACATCGGAGGAGAGGAACAGAGTATCCTCTCCGATACATGACTCCATTTTGAACAACAAATCGTGAGGCCTTACGGAGAACTTGTCTTTTCTCGCTTCGACTTTCGGGCAATATACCATATTCGATATAGTTTCGATAAAGAGTCATCCATGATTCCTTACTGGAGGTAGCCTCAAATATGAAACCGGTCTCTATTTGATCAATACTTGGGGAAGATAGGGTCTCGACCGGAACGAGCCCCAACTGTTGAGCTTCGCCTGAACTTGCTAACTTCGCCAATGAATCAGCTTTTTGATTGTGCTCCCAGGGTATATAGAAAATGGCATAGTAATCGAATTGAT
The DNA here is from genome assembly GCA_030765085.1 of Allium cepa. Taxonomy (NCBI): domain Eukaryota; kingdom Viridiplantae; phylum Streptophyta; class Magnoliopsida; order Asparagales; family Amaryllidaceae; genus Allium; species Allium cepa. The sequence goes on along the minus strand of CM060929.1, from coordinate 917,999,989 downwards.
CAAGTATCTTCTTGACTTGATTTAAGTAAGCGGCTAGTCTTTGGTCCTTGGCCTGATACTCTCCTCGAACTTGACATACTACCAACTGGGAATCACAGTAAATTTCTACAGCGATGATTCTCAGGTCACGGGCAAGCTTTTGTCCAGTAAGTAGAGCTTCGTACTTGGCTTCATTGTTTGTAGCGCGGAATTCGAACTTCAAGGCATAACATATGGATCGCCCTTCGGGGGTTTCAAGCACTACCCCTGCTCCTGAACACCGATCGTTGGATGCACCATCAGTATACAGCTTCCATATGTACTCAGGAGATTTGCTATTTTCAGGCAAGTCTTCAGGAACCGTAAACTCAGCTATAAAGTCTGCTAAAACTTGTCCATGAATGGCTTTTCTCGGCGTATAAGTAATGTCAAACTGGCTCAATTCGATGTTCCATTTTAGTAATCTACCAGACGTCTCAGGCCGCGTGAGCACCTGTCGTAACGGCTGATCAGAGTACACAGTGATAGGATGGGCCTGAAAATATGGACGGAGCTTCCTTAAGGCAATGACTAGGCAATATGCCAATTTTTCAAGCTTTGGATAATTTCTCTCGGCTCCAGTCAATCGTTTACTAACGTAATAGACCGGTTTTTGCACTCGGTCTTCTTCCCGAACTAACGCGGCACTGATCGCGTTTTCTGACACCGCTAGGTAGAGATATAATTGTTCATGATCCACCGGCTTCGAAAGGATTGGCGGTACGGAAAGATGCTGGACTAGTGATTGAAATGCGCCTTCACACTCTGCAGTCCATTTGAAGTTTCGTTTTCCTTTTCGAATCAAATCAAAGAAGGGAATACACTTGTCAGTTGATTTTGAGATAAATCTACTTAACGCTGCAACTTTTCCGTTAAGACTCTGAACTTGTTTGATGGTCTTCGGAGTTCGGAGATTTCTGATTGCCCAGATTTTTTCGGGGTTGGCCTCTATTCCTCGGGCGTTGACGATGAACCCAAGGAATTTTCCGGATGCAACTCCGAAATGACACTTTAGAGGGTTAAGCTTCATCCCGTATTTCCGGAGGATGTTGAACATTGACTCCAAGTCTTTGACATGATCAATAGAGTATCGTGATTTCACCAACATGTCGTCTACATAAACCTCCATGGTTTTCCCAATCTGGTCGGCAAACATTCGGTTGACTAAGCGTTGATAAGTTGCACCAGCATTTTTTAATCCAAAAGGCATGACTTTGTAGCAATATAGTCCCAAGTCGGCCACAAAGCTCGTGTGCTCTTGGTCGGGTACATGCATCGGTATCTGATTATAACCTGAGTATGCATCCATAAAGGATAATAATTCATGTCCGGCTGTTGAATCTACCAGCTGATCGATTCGGGGAAGTGGAAAGCTATCTTTTGGGCAGGCTTTATTCAAGTCAGAGTAATCGATACACGTTCTCCACTTCCCGTTCGGTTTTCGGACGAGTACGGGATTGGGCACCCACTCCGGGTATAAAGCATCTCTAATGAACCCATTCGTCTTCAATTTGTCAACCTCTTCTTTAAGGGCAGCAGATCTCTCTGGATCCATACCACGCCTTTTCTGCTTGACCGGGATATACCGCGGGTCAATATTCAAGGTGTGGCTCGCAATGTCTGGCGATATTCCACACATATCGGAGTGTGTCCAAGCGAATACGTCGAGGTTCGCCCGGAGAAAATCAACCAATTCCTGTTGTGTTTCTTGTTTCAACTGAGACCCAATTTTCAACATTCTCGAATCATCGTCATCATCGTCAATCGGGACATCAATAGTTAGTTCTGCCGGTGAAGCTTGACTCTCTGTAGATTCTTCCTTATTATCATTGTCCCTTGGGTCGATATCCTTTTGGAATTGGTTGTGGTGCCTGGGCCGAAGCCCAGGCGCTAATTGTCAATCATCAGCGAAACGAACGCAGAGGGATTCCCCTACGCCCTTTCCTTTTTCTTTTCGTTGCGCCTCCCGCAACTCAGCAACATAACAGGCTCTTCCAGCAGCCTGATCTCCTTGCACAACTCCTATCCCGTGGTCAGTTGGGAATTTCAGGGTTAAACACCATGGGGCAATAGCAGCCCTGAACTCAGCAAGGGCCGGTCGGCCCAAAAAGGCATTGTACGGAGAAGGAATGTCCAAGACAACAAATTGCAATATCCGGACTCTTCGGCATTCTCCCACTCCTAACTCCACTGGCAATTCGACTATTCCGTTTGGTATTGTTGCACTTCCATTAAAACCGTGGACTCGTGATTGACAGGTTTTAAGTCCTTAGCTTCCATCTTCATTAAATCGTATGCTCTTTTAAACAATATGTTTACAGAACTCCCACTGTCTACTAAGATCCTCTTCATCCAAGCAGGACCGACTTGAGCGGATATGACCAATGGGTCAATTGTAGGGGCTTCAACTTTATCGGCATCTCGATTTCTAAATACGATTTCGTCAGCCATAGTCTTTTGTTGCTTAGCCGGTGTTCCATCTTCAGTGTTGCTACAACATTCAAAGTCCATATGCCTAATCGAGCTAGCATATGACTCCATCTCCCTCCAACTCCTGTCCGCCGGATGGGGCCCACCGCTTATTGTATTGATAACCAACCTCCCGCCTGTACGAGCGGGTTCATTCTCCCTTTCTTGATTTTGTGTTTGATTTTGATTGGATGGGCCCGCTCCCCCAGGCTGCGGTGCCCGAACAAACTGATCCAACTTTCTTTCTCTGATCAGCTTTTCGATGAGATCCTGCAAGTGCCTGCAATCATTGGTGTTATGTCCATAACTTTCGTGAAATCTACAGAATTTTCCTGTTTGAATCTGCCTCTCCGACGATGGCTTCGGAGTGGGCTTTTTGTATTGCATGGCATTACAAGTCTGTAGGTATACATTCTCCTGTGACGTGTTAAGCGGTGTATAACTGTCAAACATTGCAATTCTAAGCCTCGGACCACGGGTCTGGTCTTGTTTCTTGCTTCGGTTATCACCTTTTCTTGGTTGTTGAGTCTGTTTATTTTGAATATTCAACTGGACTTTTCCTAAGCTTTCTCCAGTCTGCTTAACTGCGACATTACTTTGAATGCCCTCACTGTTGGGCCTTGCATCGTCCTGCTTCCTAGACTGTTTCGCATCCTCTCGCCTTAAGAATTGCGCGGCTTTGGAATAGAAACGGTCCAACGATGCGAGAGGCTTTCCAGCTAACCAATTTCCAAATTCGGAACCAGGGTCGATTCCTTTAGTCAGAGCCATTAAGATAGAGTTATCACTAGGATTGGTGGTCTCTGCACATGCAGCATTGAATCTTTCCAGGTATCCCCTAAGTGTCTCTCTGGGAGCTTGAGTGACACTTGATAAAGTATTTACGTCTTTAGGTCTGGCAATATGCATTCGAAACTGCTCAACAAACTTGGTAGCCAATTGATCAAACGAGGAAATGGATCATGGGGGTAATCGTGTAAACCACATGGTTGCAATCCCTCCCAGGGAAATAGGAAAACTTCGGCACTTCACCGCGTCATCAGCTCTAGCCGCCGTCATTGACCATTCATATTTCAAAATATGTTGATTTGGGTCGGAATTCCCTTCATACATGGGCAAAGTTGGCATCCTGAATCGCCGAGGGGGTTCAGCATACAATATGTCATCGGTGAACGGGGTATGACTTCGAGAGATTCCCCAATCATCATTCGTCAAGCCTTGACTTTCACGAATCATCTGGCGCACCATGGCTGAGAGATCTGGCATAGGAACATTTTGTGTGTGGGGAGCCAAGGTGTGGTCGGGTTCCACAGTGCGAGATGGGATCGGGCGCTGTCAACGATCCATGTCTCGCCTCCTTGGTTCAATGTCTTCTAGGACGTATGGCTCTGGAGCATGTCTCTGTTGATGGTAATTCGGATTGGAGTGATTTCGAGTATCAACTCCTATATCAACTGCAGCGGATGTGGGAACATGACCATCTGTAGTGTATTGTGGAATGGTGCCTCCTCGGGAGGAGGGCCCAGTATGGAGGCTGGTAGATGGGCCAACTCTTACTTGCCCAACAGTTAACCCCTGTTGATTGTCAACAGCTCGCGTTTGGTTTCCGTCTAACCTAGGACGGGTAGATCTGCCATTGTAATCAGATGAAGCAGAGCTTTCAGTGGAAGAATGAGGGGCTTGATCCCTTCTGGATCTCCTTCGCCTTTGCTGGTTCAGCTGATTGGTTAATTCAGCGTTAGCGCGCAACTGCTCAGTTAGTTGTTGTCGGCTTTGGGTTAGTTCCTATAATAGTGTCTAGACCTCCTGTCTCGTTACTGGACCTAACTGATCCATATGTCCAGCGGTATCGTGATTAGTCGATTGCAATTGTGCGAGATTTTGCCTATCCCGGCCTTCTTGATCACCAACGTTGGAAGTAGTTCTTGTACTTACCATTTTGAAGAGTTGAATTCTTTCCTAGACTTTGAACAAATCTGAATAGAACGGAAGGAATTTAGAAACGGAATCTGGATCTTTCTCTTAAATTTATGCAATTCGGTATCGAGGATAGATCCAAAGAGCAGGAGGAAAAACTGGGTTTTTCTCAGTGAATGCACCAAAGTGTTTGTGTCAAAATTAGGCACAACACTCTTCGGAAGTTTTTGAAGAGATAATAAATGAAGAAAGCAAATTAAAATGAGGATTATCTAACAAAAACTCCAAGCAACAGAAAGTAAGATGCACAGAAGACAACGATTTAGAGTGGTTCGGCGATTTGCCTACGTCCACTATGAAGTTTTGTTATTTTATTGCTCGATATTCGGAGAATACAACTTTTATATGACTAAGTACAGCAATTCTTAAGCAAAAATTCGAAATCAAAGGCAGTGGTGGTGCTCTGAAGCAATTCTGGCAGCGTCCGGGCGTGCTTTGTCTCTCAAAATTCTCCGATCCTTTTTCCGAATGACCAGGGGCTCTATTTATAGGTGTAGGAGGCTGATATTTCTCCTAAAAATGAGGTAGACCGCTTCAGGCACGTGAGGGGGCCCACATGGCCGAAATCTGAAGGTCCGGGCCCACATTGGGATCGATTCGAAGTAAGGTTCGAATCGATCAAAAAAAGCGTCCACTCGAGATGAAACTTGGCGTGAACATTCTTCTATGTATATGCAAGCTCCTGTGAAAATTTCATATTATTTGGATTTATAGATCTCGAGTTATGATCGATTCAAGTTGAAGATTTTCGCTTCCTGGGGTCCTTCGAATCGATTCGTCCGAATCGATTGGTTCGAATCGATGCGTTGGCGCGTGGAGTTGATGACGTGGTGCGCATGCTTCGGGTCAATCCCCCTTTTCCTCCGAGTTTTCTGGGTCTAACCCTTGGTTGTAGCCGCTTGTATTTGGTGGATTCGAAGTACTGGATTCGAAGGTTAGCTTCCTTCGAATCGATGAGGTTGGCACTCGTTCGAATCGATCGCTGCTAGTCATTGTGGATCGATTCGAAGCTCGCTCCATTTCGTTGGATTCGAAGAGACCTCGCGTGATGGACTCGAAGACAAAAGCACTCTGATGGATTCAAACTTATGGTCTAACTAGATGGATTCGAACCAATGCATGGTTGATGGAGTCGAAGTATTGCCACTGGGATGGATTCGAACATACATATGCGAGATGGATTCGAAGCAAGAGCTCGCTGGATGGAGTCGAACCAATGCATAGATAGATGGATTCGAACTCCAACCGATTCAAACCTGGGTCTTTCATATGGATTCGAAATATGGCCTATTCTCCTCATTTTCTTTTTGCGATACCTTGCGTATACGAACTCGGATTGCCCCGAAATTTGGAACGTTGGTTTCTACAGCTTTGCTTGACATGTCATATCAATTGTAGCCCGATCCGGACTCGGGCAAAATTCGTCGATATCTGAAGTCGTCCAACAATCATTCAAAGTTAAGGACGTATAATCCTGCCTCTTCCTAGTTAGTTCCTTGGTATCTCGGCCTTGCCAAAAGGCGGGATAACAATAATCTTGCTTGTACTTGGATATAATATTTTTTTTCCTTTTCTTTTTGTTTGAGTGTACGTACATATTTATCTTGTTTTCTTCTTCTTGGCTGCAATCTTGCTTTTGTGGCTTGCATTAATTACTCGGCTGATATGCATTATATTATGTACTTGCTTTTACCTTACTTTCTAAGCTACAGCTTTTCCCTTTTGTCTACTTCATACTTATTTCTTCTTTGCTTTGTTTTTAGCTGAAATAATGTAAATGTGCTAACTTTCATTACTTTGCTATGTTCCAGGTTGTAGCTTGTTTTTATATTTGTACTTTGTTGGCTTATATTTTTTTTATTTTTGCATGTCTATATGGTTTAAATTGTTTTATAAATATTTTCTTTGTGTATAGGCTGAGATGACATTGATTTGGTGGCTAAAGATATATTTTTGTTAGTTCATGCTTGAACCATTGCTTTCTTTTTGCAAGCTACATACTTGTATGTATTTATTTTGCTTCGTTTTGTAATACTTCTTATATATGTTCACTCTACTTGTTTATACATATTTAGTTTGTCTTGCTACTTGCCTTATACTTATTATTTTATAATATAAATAAATTTCTATTTTATATAACATGGTATTAGAATTTGTCGAATTGACTTCATACTTTACAAAGTCTACAAATATGTGTTTACTAATGTTATTTATAAATTTCAATTCAAATTTTTTTTATTTCTTTCAATCTATTTTATTTTTAACTTCAATAGTTAATTTAACCTACATATTAATTATTAACACATATTACACAGATAAGTTTTATAAAAGTAATCAATTTACCAGCTATTACACAATAATTTACTCAAAAATAAAATAATTTAAAATAAATTAAAATTCGGGATCGTTACATATATCCTCAGATATTTATGGCTAGACTGATCTGTTTATTATTTTCTTATGAAATAATACTCGGGTCAGACCGAGATGTTACAGATGCTTCTGCTCGACTTCTCATCCAGGATCATTACCTTGACTTTTGGTTCACTACTTAGATTAGTAGATTTTGTTGAATACATTTGAGATATAGACTCCATGATGTATTCTTCTGTATTGCACATGTTGCTATTCTTTTGTGTTATTGTGGATCTTTCAGACCACTACTCTGATGTACACTTTCATGTGTTACATATTCATATCTTTTTCCGCCATTGTGATATGGATGTCTGTGACTGATTTGTGATATGTTTATTTCTATATTTGTTTCCGAAGATTATATATATAGCCACCGTGTTGTAGCTTTGAGTTTGTGTTGGTATATCGGATTTCCTCCTTAAATGAAATGCATGCGATACTATCTGACCTATCGGTGCTCGCACAAAGAAATTACATGGATGGTCGCTCCTCAACCGCCTTATTCTCCGCGCTAGTTGACGGCATTACCCCGTAGTGTTCTTGGCTAGCGTGGGTATAGAGGTGGGGCGTCACGGCTTGGTATCAAAGCCAAACTTCGGAATAATATGGAATGTTATAACAAGGATCATCGTCCTAAGTATTTCTTAGGAGTCGTGCTTTAGGATTTAATTCGAGTCTTCATATCGATTCATCCAATTTTCTTTACGATTCCTTGTTTTATCTATCAAGATTGCTTGATATTCATTTGGTGAATAACCTTTTTCTTCTTCTTTCCTTCTTTCTAAAGGAAGAGAAATGGTTAGACCAGGCCGTCATAGCGCCGGTCAATCTAGTGCTACTCCCCAAGATGCAGTTTTTATGTCTGCCCACCAGCTTCATGATTTAGTAAAGAATGCTCAAGCAGCTGGTTCTAATCCGAAATCTACTCACCCTAAGTCTGGATTTGCACGCTTGTGCAACGATTATACCAATTTGGGTGGGAAGCCATTCAAAGGTTCTGAAACTATTATTGAAGTCCAGGCTTGGCTAAGAACATGCAATCGAGTCTTTTCTTGCATGAATCTTATTGATCTTCACCGAGTTCAGGTAGCTACTAGTATGCTCTAAGAAAGAGCATTAGACTAGTATGAGCTTTTGATTTCTGAAATAAATGAAGCGGATCTCACTTGGGAGAAATTCCGAGAACACTTCAAATTAAAATTTGTGCCAGAAGTTAAGAAGGTGACTTTGGCTCGCCGTTTTATAGACCTTGTTCAAGGTGAATCCTCCATGGCAGATTATGTCGCTTCTTTCGCGCCACTTTCTAAATATGGGGTCGAATACATCAACACCCCATTGAAGAAGAACCAAAGATTTGTTTATGGCTTGAACAAAAATCTCAAGAAGCCATAACTTCTGAAATTAGAAGTTTCTTTTGATCAACTCGTTGATATCGCTCTTCGACTTGAAGAGGCGGATATGGAGAGTGATGTTGAAGTGGTGAGTTCCAATCCAAACTTCAACAACAAGAAGAGGCCAAACAAATTCAAAGGTCCTTATCCCAACAAAAAGGGTAAGCAAGCAACTCCTGCTGCAAAGGCTCCTTCTCCTAGTAGTGGGAAATGCTTCGACCGTGGGTCTAGGGACCATTTTGCGAATAAGTGTTCAAAGCCCCGTTGTTGTCGCTATTGTAAGAGCCCGGATCATTATATACATCAATGCCTCAAACTTCAAGGCAAAAAGGAGGGAAAGTTAATTGTTGCTCAAGCCCCTGGCAACACACCTCGTGGTCAAGGCATATCTCATTCTATCCTTGATGGTATTATTATATTTCGTGATCAACCTATTCGAGTTCTCTTTGATACGGGTGCATCCCATTCTTTTATATCAAAGGAACTTGTTGATACATTTTCTTTAAGTGTTGTTGCTTTAATGACTTCTTTGAGAATCGCGAATCCGGTTGGTTGATCCGCAATACTCATTTTACTTTGTAAAGATATCGACATTATTTTATGTGATTTTTCTTTCCTAGCCGATTTGCACGTTATGCGTTACTTAGGCTTTGGAATGATTTTGGGAATGTATTGGCTTAACCATTATGAAGCTCATATCCTATGTCCTGAGCGGACTATTCATCTTCGACATCCTCAATCTGTTAAGCAGATTTCTATCGTTCTTCAAGATTCGGATTCCAAATTGGTAGCATCTTTATATTCTTTAAATCCTCATGATGACGATAATGATGATGAGGAGGATATCATTTCTCTTATTCACGTTGTTCGTGAATTTTCCGACATATTTGAGCCCGTTTTAGGACTTCAACCTAAGCGAGCAATTGAGGTCAGAATTAATCTCATCCCTGAAGCTCAACCTATCACTCATCCTCCTTATCGCATGTCCAACAAGGAAAATGAAGAGATGCGCAAACAGTTATCCGAATTGGAGACGAAGCAATTTATTCGCTCTAGTTCCTCGCCTTGGGGAGTTTCAGCAATTTTCGTGAAGAAATCTGATGGTATGCTTAGGCTTTGCGTTGACTACTGCAAGCTTAATGACCTTACTATCAAGAATAAATATCCTTTACCTTGGATTGATGATCTATTCGATTGACTTAGTGGTGGAAAAGCCTTTTCACAATTGGACTTGGCTACTGGTTTTCATCAGCTTCGTACTATAGAGGATAGCATTCCTTTGACATCATTCTGTACCCGTTATGGATCTTATGAATGGCTTGTTATGCCATTTGGTTTAACGAATGCTCCAGCTTATTTCGTTGACCTTATGAATCGAGTTTTCAAAGATTTCCTCGATCGATTTGTTCTCATCTTTATTGATGATATTCTTATGTATTCAAAAACCGAGGAGGAGCATGAAAAGCATCTTCGGATTGTGTTGGAAACTCTTAGGAGTAATCAGTTAAAAGCAAAATTTTCTAAATGCCACTTTTGGCAATGTCGTGTGAAGTTTCTTGGTCATATTATTTCCGAATCCATAATTTCCGTGGATCCTTCAAAGATTGAAGCGATTCAAGATTGGAAGAGACCGGAGAGTGTGACTGAAATCCGTAGCTTTCTCGGATTAGCGGGCTATTACCGCCATTTCATAAAAGACTTTTCTAAAATTGACGTGCCTCTTACTGGCTTAACAAAGAAAGGTGTTAAATACATTTGGTCGGACAAATGTGAAACTTCTTTTCAGAAATTAAAAGAACTCCTTTCCGATGCTCCTATTCTTGTTATTCCCGAAGGGAATCAAGATTTTATTGTTTATACCGATGCTAGTCGCGTTGGTTTGGGTGCCTTTCTTATGCAAAGAGAATGTGTTATTGCTTATGCTTCTAGGCAATGGAAGCCAGCCGAGACAAGATATGCCACACATGATTTAGAACTCGCGGCTATTGTTTTCGCTCTTCGTATTTGGCATCATATCTTTTGGGAGAAAAGTTTATTCTCTACACCGATCATATGTCTTTGAAATATTTGTTTTCTCAAAAGGAACTTAATTTGCGTCAACAACGTTGGCTCGAATTTCTTGCATCTTATGATCTTGATATCCTTTAAACTCCCGGAAAGGGAAATCGTGTTGCCGATGCACTTAGTCGCAAGCAACAAGCTTTTGTTTCAATGATGATATCTGAATGGAATGATCTCGAGGTTTTATCCACTTGTGAAATTCGAGATCGTGTTTTCGATTTATGTTCATCTCTTATTTTATGTAGCCTTGAAGCACATCCTTCTCTTTTAGACCGCATTCTTGAAGCTCAAAGGCTAGATCCCGAATTGGCTCTTCCTAGCCAAAATATTAAGGATAAAATTGATATTGAAGGTTTGAAAGATTTTAATGTTGATTCTCGTGGCGGCATTCAAAAATTTGGTAGACTTATCATACCAAATATTAGTGATCTTCGTAAAGATATTTTAGAAGATTCTCATCCTTCTAAATTTACCATTCATCCCGGTAGTAGAAAAATGTACGCGGATATGAAGCGACTTTATTATTGGAAGGGAATGAAATCTGATATTGCTAATTTTGTTAAGTGTTGCATGACTTGCCAAGTTGTCAAGGCCGAACATCAAAGGCCCGGTGGGTTATTGCAACCTGTAGAAATTCCAATTTGGAAGTGGGACCAAATTTCCATGGATTTTATAGATGGCCTTCCCCGTTCTGGTTCGGGTCATGATAGCTTATGGGTAATAGTCGATAGACTTACTAAATCCGCCCATTTTATTCCCGTTCGGTCTACCCAAACCGTTCCTCTCTTGGCCAAACTCTTTATCAAAGAAATTGTTAAATTGCATGGTATTCCTACTTCTATTATTAGCGATCGTTGCCCATTATTTTGTAACGACCCGTTAAGTTCGACCATTTAAAATTGTTTGTTTAATAGGATTTTGTAATTTATTTTAGTTGAAAGAATAAAGGTGGTAGATAAGTATTAAAATGAAGGCTAGAATAAATTATATAGAAGTGACTTAGAAACCTATTTAAAGACATTTGAATAAAATTCAAATGAATTAAGTAGAGAAAGAAAGAAAAATTCTTACCTGTACATAGAATTTAATATGGGAATATTAAACCAATTTAATGCAATAAAAGATTGTGAACGATAAATTGAATAGATTAAGAAACCCTGTTATTGCAAGTCAATAAATTTGTAAACCCTAATGAATATCTCAAAATTTATAAATTTATTGAAATTTAAGACATAGCATAAGCGTAGAACTATAGGTATGATGACAAACTTTTATAAATTGTCTAATTAAGGGTCAGCAAATTTATTTGGAAATCAAACTCAATTAAGGGTAAGTAATTATGATGGATTGATGGCATAAACGTTACTAATTTTTATCATAGTAACGGAAGTGCAGATGGAAGGCAACTGTAGAAATTTAAGTACGTATTAACAATTGAAAGGGGCTGTCGATTGAGTGGAGTACTTTAGGTTGTCTTACTAAATTTAGAATTTAACATAAGACAAATAGAAATAAATCAATAAACGTATAGATTTTAAGTTTATTATGATGAATTATTTTAGTGATATGACTTAGAATAAATGAAATAATTTGGGTTAATTGGTATTTAATGGAATTAAAGGTTGCAATATTCATAGGTAAGGATTTAGATGAAATAGATTGATGTATGAAAAATTTAATTTGATAAATGGCAATTAATTCCTTTAATTTGTGCAATTAATGTATGTTTAATTGATAACGATAAAAAGTTGATTTTTTTCAGTGTAACCAACGTAAAATATTATCATAGCATGATACTTGGTTTGAATAGAAGGATTTGATTTAATGTGAAAATTTTTGTTCTAAGTATTGAATAAAATTGAGAATCAATTTTTTTTTTTTTATGATAATAACGTTAGTATTGGTTAATAAATAGATTTCAATGCAGTAACCAAATAAATGGAATAAGATGAGTATATATTGCATAGAAATGAAATGATAAATTATTGATGTAATGGAAGATATAACCATGTCAATTATGCATATAAGGTAATAAGGTAATGAAACCGAGGTAAATTAATTAATTGAGACTTTAAGTAAAATTAACGTGTGGAATTGACCAAGGTTCAATAAAATGAGAATTTGATTGGTTATATTTATTGGTTGAGAAATGTAAATGTGTATTTGGGGAATAAATTTAGTCAGACTTAAGTATTGAATTTAATTAATTAATATATATGATAAATGATGATTAAATAAAAAACCCAATACTCTATATATATGTATAATATTTGAGTGAAAATAATAATACACTTATAAATGTGGAATTAAGAGTTTACAACAACTATTTTAAGTAAAGAAATTGTTCATTCAAGTAAATTTGAAACATCGCAATAGGTGTAGATTAAGTGTTGCGTTAAATAAATTATAAAGGAATAAATTTATAGAAACGTAGGAACGGAAGAATGAACATTATAGTAACGTAAAACGTATTGTAGGATAATAATTAAGTATAGGCTTGTAAATTAGATGTATGACAATAAATTTTGTACGTAAATCTTTCTATTAGTTGATAAGTCTTATTTTGATCAATTTAAAGGAATACACTAAATTTTGTAGTTAGTACGGAATATTGATGAGTGAATGAATAAGATGAAACAAAGGTGGAATGTATTAGTTGAGGTTTTAAGTTATTTATGTGATAAGTTACCAAAATTACAATTTTATCTAAATACAGTAATTTATGCAAACAAAAGATGAACATTTTGAAATATTACCACAGTGATATATAAAAGAAACGTTAACTATGTAGTTGGAGAATAATTGATATATTTTGAGTTGGATAATAGAAATCAAGTTATTTATATAATTAGATTTAAGATGAGAGTATAAGTATATGATTAAATAATTGGGTTTTGCGAATAAAATTTATAATTCCCAAATAATAAGAAAACGCAGAGGTTAACACTGCGAAATTTATATACTTATAAATTTTAATTCACATCCAAGCTTATTTGGAATTGATTGGATTATATAAGTAATGAAATTTGGCCAATATTTAAAGTTGAAAGAAAATTTGGATTTTATGATTTATTTTAATTTATTTAATAAATATTAAAAATAGCCATTTTTGTCACGGACTCGGATTTCGACGAAACTAGTTTCATCGGATCCGTAACGGTGAATTATAATAATGTTTCAAGTTTCGTTGCGATCGGACTTGTCGTTTGATCGTACGGACTCGAAACGTCTTGAAATTTACGCATTTTGAAATCAATTTGAAATTTTTATTTTTTTAGCATAACTTCTTCATACGATCGAATTTGGTCGCGAAACTTTTTCCATCGCGTTCAGAATATTTTGAAACACCTATTTGGATATATAGTTTTAACAAATTCGACTCCGGAGGCAGAACGGGCTTTTTGGGCCAACTATCGTTTAGCACGTTCGTTATCCGTACCCACCTAGCCTTCTTTTATCTGTCTATATATTTGCGATTATAAACCCTAGCCACTCCTTATTTTCATTTTTCTATACGTACATCTCCTTCTCAACTCCTCATTCCAATGGCAGAAAAAAAACCTAATTCCCAAATTCCAAAATTTTATTTCAAAAAAAAAAAAAAAAAAAAAAAAAAATTTTGTGGATCTGCAGCAGCTTCTGGTCGCGCTTCGGGTTTCAGAGGAGAAAACCCTAGAGCAACTTCGGGTCAGGAAGAAAATGACTCGGGTCGCTCCGGGTCGTTTTGGCGAAAACTCCAAGCAAGCATCGGGGAAATGAGGCGGCGCCCCGAAGTCGAACCCGAAGTTGACCCAGGACCAGAATTTTTCATTTTTCAAATTTTCATAACTTTTGCATACGAGCTCGGATTCACGCGCGGTTTGTTTTGCTGGGATCGTATCGGAATTTCTGACGTTTTGGCACTGGTTTGGATGAATTTGGAGACTGTCCAATTTTTGGGTTTAAATTGGATTTGAATTCAATTTAAATTCAAAAGGTGAGTGTTTTAACCCACTCACAACTACTAGAAGCTTTTATGTTTGTTAAATAAATTTTAGAAATGAATAGAAATTTATTTATGAGCTTTTGGCATGTTATTTCATTCATGTCTGTTGAATTGCATTTTATTGAATGTAACTGTTAATTTAATTGATTTATTGCGTGTTAATTGGCTGTTAGAAATTTTTGGTTGCATATGAACTGCTAGTTAACAGTTATGTCAATTATCACTGAATATAAATTGTTAGATTAATAGTTGAAAAATTTAATTTGAATAAACTGCCAGTTATCACCTGTTATATATGATCATATATATAATTGTTATTGATTGATATTGGTTGATGGTTGCGATTGGATGATGGATGTTGTTGATGGATGGATGTTTATTGCATATCATTAAATTGAAAATTATCATGCATATTTCATTTTTCGGGATTGTGGTTTGAAATGATATATAACCGCAAATTTTTATTTTTAAATTGCGGATTGAAATGATAAATATCCGTATCACTTGACCATAGGATAGAAAACTATATACAGGCACCGCGGTCTATATATAACTATTTTAATGTGATTTCTATGGTTTGGATGGAATACGGTTTATAAAAATCTTAAATTTTATACTGAATAAATGTTTTCTTCCATAGTTATATGCATATGAAGTTGAAATTTTGAAATTAAAAGGTGAATAAATTTCTTTATTAAAAATGGAAGAAAATTAAGAAAATGGAGTTTGATGATTATATCCTATGTTTAAATATTAAGTTGGAAATTTTAAAGATATGATATTTATAATTGGATTTTTTTTCCAAAATATTTTGAAATGAATATTCTAGTAAAAATTGAATTTGGAAATATATATATATATATATATATTTTACTAGAAATTGAAGTCTTATTAATTATGGATTTTATGTGAATGGTCAGGATTAATTAATAGAATATTGATTTTTGAAAGGATAAAAATCCAACTTTAGTTGAAATATTAATGCTCCAAAATGGATATAAATATATATAAAATTGAAATGGTTTTGCGACTTGAAGTAATATTTTGGATTTTGGTTTAACTTTAAAAGAAGAAATATTTGGAAAGCCATGTAATTTATTTCTTTATAAAGCAACAGTAAAGTTAAACTTTTTTTTAATTCGCATACCGTTGAATATCCAAACCATTTAGTTTTGAAAATAATGGTTTTAAAATGCTATGGATTTTCGAAGAATTATGTTGAAAGTTACAAACAGAATATTGGTTACATGGGATATTAAATAATAAAAAGTGACATAATTTTTTGGAAAGGAATAATTTTATTTGGGATAAACGATATCATATTGTTTTGGGTTTTAAAAGAAGAAATGATATCGTAATATTATGGTTTTGAAAGGGACTATGTTCTGGTTTTAAAGTATAAACTATTTTAAATGACCGCGGTGTTATAATAACGATTGGTTGGCAAAGAGACCGGGATCGGATATGGACATACTCTCTGTCGATACCGAAAACCACTTTGACTAACCGTGTACGCGGTGGAGATTCCAGAATGAAGTAGGTGGTGGCGACGTTTCCTGTAAGGTAAATACGTGGACCCAACTCCCGTGAGTTGGCATAAGGTGGCTAAAACAGGAGCGATTCTCAGGCCAATGAGGTCATTCCTCTGATCGGACGCTCCTCTTCGATATTATAATTTGACTTGGATTTGATTCAGTGGCCACTTCTATATTTTGATTTTGGGGAGTTAGTCCGAGGTGGGCGGTAACTGCGGCTACGCGTTTCCACCAGCCTGGATAGCAATTGGTATATCTACCCTGGCATTGCCTAGTTGTGCCGTGTCACCTACCATATCGCGCCTTGTACGAGTTTGGTTTTCTCCCGTAGCCCGTGTGGTATCCTCTAGTGGCTTCCCGATCAGGAGGGGCTATGATATTGGACGGACTACTGGGACTATTACGTGTTAAGGTGGAAAATGTAAAGCCTTAACGCTATTTAAAAGTAAGTATATTTTATAAATAGACACTATTATAATAGCGCAATATACTACATAGTAAATAGTTTAACGGATCCTTAGGAGATGTAAATCCCGAACATCTCTTGAGTTACTGTACTCATATTTATATTCTGTTTATTTAACTCACATAAGATATTCTAGTCTGACTCGGGTGTTTTTGTCTATTCAAATTCGCTCGGGTCAGTCCGAGCATTTCAGGATAGCAGATTTTAGCTTTGGAGGACGAAGACGAAGAATAAGTATTATGTTATATATAGTATTACACCACACTCTTTCTATTCCGCTGCATTGCTTGTATTGGTATGTGTAACTCTGATATTTATTGTAAAAGAAGAATCAAGCTTTTGTAAACTGTTTATGAACTGTATATTTGTTATTATATTTTATCCTTCCGCTGTGAGATTCTGTTTTTGTTCTTATTTCTTCTCTGTTTTTCTTATTTACCCCATAACAATCCGCCCTTGCGTATGCTTTGAATTGGCACGTGTGTTGGTTTAAAGTGTGCAAAAAGGCGGGATGTTACAGTTGGTATCAGAGCTTTGGTTTAGCGATAAACCTTGGCTTTGTGGGGTTTGACTCTTTGTTAATAGGGTAGAAATATCCTATGGGAGTCGCTGAGTGTATATATAAGAGAGAGCGTACTTGTTAGTATTAATAAAAAGATTTTAATATTGTGTTAATCTGTTCCGCTTTGTATTTATAAATTCTGGTTGATGCATGGGACGCTATGTCATCAATAGGGATTTCTAAACACTTAATAGGACAGACCGACATAATATTTGTTTTTAATATAGGTGAATGAAATAATTTTGCCTATTATATTTCTATATATAAAAATAGTTTTATAAAGATATATATATATATTTGGTTGCTATAGATTGGATGTTAGGCAATAAAAATATTTATAATAACTGAAGCTAAGTGAAATTATAATAAACCAAATTTGGAGATTTAGAACTTAAGTCCGGGATTTTTGAAAATTTGCTTTCAAAGAATTTGTGAAATTTATTGATTTGGTTTATAAGTATTTTCTTATATAAATATTTCGTATAAATTGGAAGAATTGTTTTAAAGAAGATTTTGGAAAAGAATTAAATTCTGTACTTTCCTCTCTGTCGCTGGAAAATAAATTCGGTGATGACGGCCGCATCATCGACTTTCATTTTCGAGTTTCGAAGGGGAAAGGCCACTGTAGTAAATTCTACTGCAGATTTATTTTTGAAATTTTCTAAAAATTTTCTTTTATTGTTCTAAATATAATTAGAGATATAAAAGTTGTAAGAACTTATTTATCTATTATTTTGAAATAGATTAAAATTTGACCCGGTATTTAATTCTAAATTTTTCCGTTAATTAATTGTTTAAACTTTGTTAGTGAAATATTAAGTAAGAAAGTTAATGCTAGGGATAAGGGAAGTAAAAGTTTTTAACTGATAAATAATGGAAAAGATTTATTGAAGAATGAATGAATTGAAACCTCTAATTGAAATAAGAGAATAACTGCAAAGCTATAAAGAGGAATTTGCATACATATGAGACAAAGGGTAATATGAATAAACATTAAATTTAATTAAAAGAATGGAGATTAAACTTGTATAAGTTCAATTGCAATTTCCTTAACATAAATAACTTACCCAAATATAAAAGTTGAAGTGTTAAATGAGAAACTGGAATTGAATATTTTACAAGTAGGAATTTAGGAAAAATGAAGTATTCAATAAATTACTGTTATAATAAGAATTTATTGGTATAAACTTAAGTGATAATTGAAATTTTACCCAAATTAAAGGTGAGTATTATTAATAGGTGATTTTAACTTAAGTAAATAAAATGAAATTCTTTAATAAATAAAGATTGATGTGTACGGTTATAAACTTAAGTATGTTTTAAAATGCTACTAGTAATATAATAAAAAGTAGGTAATATAAATAAATGTCTGTAAACCCTAGATAATGAATTAATAAGATCCTTTATTTATAAAAATGGAGGTTTTAAGGTTAATAATTTAAGTGTAAGTAGAGGGTTACTGTAATTAAATATAATAAAACGTAAACATTAAATAAAGGAATGAAATTAAGGGTAAGTTGAAATTGTAATTTATAAAACGAATATATATTTATTGAACCATTAATAAATAAAAAGGAATTGAGAAGAAACTTGTAAATTTTCACTTGCATTCTTAAACATACATAACTTACCATATAATAAAAGTTGCAATGTTAGTAAGAAAATGTAAGGGGAAATCTTACAAGTGAAGCTTGAGGTAATTAAGGTATTCAATAAATTTGCTGTTATAAATGAGAATTAATTGTATAAACTTAAGTTAAATTGGAAATTTTACTATATAAGAAAGGGTAAGTAGTATAAATAGATGATATAAACCTTAGTCAATAAATTGGAATACAATATAATGAATTTTGTAACAAATGGAAAATGAAAATTGTAAGAAACAAAGAAATCCCTCCATAAATGAAAGAAAGAAAATAAAACCACTGAAGCATGAAATAAATGTATAATAAGCTATTGTGGTGTTGATTTGAATTGTTTGGTTGATGTATGGTTGTTGGGTAAGGAATTTTGGAGTTGTTGGAGGAACAATAATCTATCTCTATTCCATCTAAGACTGTTGAGTAACGGATGCACTTGATAGTTATTTCTCACTCCGTAAAATTTCATAATTTGAACCCGAACAACTAACGGTTGTTGATTGAATGATTGTTGTTTGTGGTGTGTGCCGTTTGTTAAAATGTATGGTTGTTGCATTTGATTTGGATATGAATGATTGAATCTACCCAAACATTTCACTGTAATATAGATATTTAACTTTTAGATTTTATAAGTGAATACAGGGGTTGGAAGCAACTGCTACTGCTTTTGGTTCCAAAATAATAAGCGTATTGCCCGACAAATAGGTACGTTTCCGGATTACGTATAAAGCGCTATTTTATATATTTTCCCGTGTTGGGATATTTTATTTTGGATAATATATGTAATATATTTGTATATTTGGATATTATATTTTCTCCAGAGTCCCTCCGTACAAAGGAGACTCTGCCAAAAATTTTCGTAAATTTTGGACTTAGAATTTGGTTAAAGATATTTTTCCAACTTTAATAGTTCAAGTATTAAAAGACATAATGATTATAAAACAAGTGTATTTCATTAAAGGAAATTAATTTAGTAAATTATTGTTATAAGTTAATATTTGAAATTAGATATACTGTTTTATTCTTCCTTCTCCCTTCCTTTCCCTTTTCGGGGACGAAAAGTTTTGAGTGGGGGAGAGTGTAACGACCCGTTAAGTTCGACCATTTAAAATTGTTTGTTTAATAGGATTTTGTAATTTATTTTAGTTGAAAGAATAAAGGTGGTAGATAAGTATTAAAATGAAGGCTAGAATAAATTATATAGAAGTGACTTAGAAACCTATTTAAAGACATTTGAATAAAATTCAAATGAATTAAGTAGAGAAAGAAAGAAAAATTCTTACCTGTACATAGAATTTAATATGGGAATATTAAACCAATTTAATGCAATAAAAGATTGTGAACGATAAATTGAATAGATTAAGAAACCCTGTTATTGCAAGTCAATAAATTTGTAAACCCTAATGAATATCTCAAAATTTATAAATTTATTGAAATTTAAGACATAGCATAAGCGTAGAACTATAGGTATGATGACAAACTTTTATAAATTGTCTAATTAAGGGTCAGCAAATTTATTTGGAAATCAAACTCAATTAAGGGTAAGTAATTATGATGGATTGATGGCATAAACGTTACTAATTTTTATCATAGTAACGGAAGTGCAGATGGAAGGCAACTGTAGAAATTTAAGTACGTATTAACAATTGAAAGGGGCTGTCGATTGAGTGGAGTACTTTAGGTTGTCTTACTAAATTTAGAATTTAACATAAGACAAATAGAAATAAATCAATAAACGTATAGATTTTAAGTTTATTATGATGAATTATTTTAGTGATATGACTTAGAATAAATGAAATAATTTGGGTTAATTGGTATTTAATGGAATTAAAGGTTGCAATATTCATAGGTAAGGATTTAGATGAAATAGATTGATGTATGAAAAATTTAATTTGATAAATGGCAATTAATTCCTTTAATTTGTGCAATTAATGTATGTTTAATTGATAACGATAAAAAGTTGATTTTTTTCAGTGTAACCAACGTAAAATATTATCATAGCATGATACTTGGTTTGAATAGAAGGATTTGATTTAATGTGAAAATTTTTGTTCTAAGTATTGAATAAAATTGAGAATCAATTTTTTTTTTTTTATGATAATAACGTTAGTATTGGTTAATAAATAGATTTCAATGCAGTAACCAAATAAATGGAATAAGATGAGTATATATTGCATAGAAATGAAATGATAAATTATTGATGTAATGGAAGATATAACCATGTCAATTATGCATATAAGGTAATAAGGTAATGAAACCGAGGTAAATTAATTAATTGAGACTTTAAGTAAAATTAACGTGTGGAATTGACCAAGGTTCAATAAAATGAGAATTTGATTGGTTATATTTATTGGTTGAGAAATGTAAATGTGTATTTGGGGAATAAATTTAGTCAGACTTAAGTATTGAATTTAATTAATTAATATATATGATAAATGATGATTAAATAAAAAACCCAATACTCTATATATATGTATAATATTTGAGTGAAAATAATAATACACTTATAAATGTGGAATTAAGAGTTTACAACAACTATTTTAAGTAAAGAAATTGTTCATTCAAGTAAATTTGAAACATCGCAATAGGTGTAGATTAAGTGTTGCGTTAAATAAATTATAAAGGAATAAATTTATAGAAACGTAGGAACGGAAGAATGAACATTATAGTAACGTAAAACGTATTGTAGGATAATAATTAAGTATAGGCTTGTAAATTAGATGTATGACAATAAATTTTGTACGTAAATCTTTCTATTAGTTGATAAGTCTTATTTTGATCAATTTAAAGGAATACACTAAATTTTGTAGTTAGTACGGAATATTGATGAGTGAATGAATAAGATGAAACAAAGGTGGAATGTATTAGTTGAGGTTTTAAGTTATTTATGTGATAAGTTACCAAAATTACAATTTTATCTAAATACAGTAATTTATGCAAACAAAAGATGAACATTTTGAAATATTACCACAGTGATATATAAAAGAAACGTTAACTATGTAGTTGGAGAATAATTGATATATTTTGAGTTGGATAATAGAAATCAAGTTATTTATATAATTAGATTTAAGATGAGAGTATAAGTATATGATTAAATAATTGGGTTTTGCGAATAAAATTTATAATTCCCAAATAATAAGAAAACGCAGAGGTTAACACTGCGAAATTTATATACTTATAAATTTTAATTCACATCCAAGCTTATTTGGAATTGATTGGATTATATAAGTAATGAAATTTGGCCAATATTTAAAGTTGAAAGAAAATTTGGATTTTATGATTTATTTTAATTTATTTAATAAATATTAAAAATAGCCATTTTTGTCACGGACTCGGATTTCGACGAAACTAGTTTCATCGGATCCGTAACGGTGAATTATAATAATGTTTCAAGTTTCGTTGCGATCGGACTTGTCGTTTGATCGTACGGACTCGAAACGTCTTGAAATTTACGCATTTTGAAATCAATTTGAAATTTTTATTTTTTTAGCATAACTTCTTCATACGATCGAATTTGGTCGCGAAACTTTTTCCATCGCGTTCAGAATATTTTGAAACACCTATTTGGATATATAGTTTTAACAAATTCGACTCCGGAGGCAGAACGGGCTTTTTGGGCCAACTATCGTTTAGCACGTTCGTTATCCGTACCCACCTAGCCTTCTTTTATCTGTCTATATATTTGCGATTATAAACCCTAGCCACTCCTTATTTTCATTTTTCTATACGTACATCTCCTTCTCAACTCCTCATTCCAATGGCAGAAAAAAAACCTAATTCCCAAATTCCAAAATTTTATTTCAAAAAAAAAAAAAAAAAAAAAAAAAAATTTTGTGGATCTGCAGCAGCTTCTGGTCGCGCTTCGGGTTTCAGAGGAGAAAACCCTAGAGCAACTTCGGGTCAGGAAGAAAATGACTCGGGTCGCTCCGGGTCGTTTTGGCGAAAACTCCAAGCAAGCATCGGGGAAATGAGGCGGCGCCCCGAAGTCGAACCCGAAGTTGACCCAGGACCAGAATTTTTCATTTTTCAAATTTTCATAACTTTTGCATACGAGCTCGGATTCACGCGCGGTTTGTTTTGCTGGGATCGTATCGGAATTTCTGACGTTTTGGCACTGGTTTGGATGAATTTGGAGACTGTCCAATTTTTGGGTTTAAATTGGATTTGAATTCAATTTAAATTCAAAAGGTGAGTGTTTTAACCCACTCACAACTACTAGAAGCTTTTATGTTTGTTAAATAAATTTTAGAAATGAATAGAAATTTATTTATGAGCTTTTGGCATGTTATTTCATTCATATCTGTTGAATTGCATTTTATTGAATGTAACTGTTAATTTAATTGATTTATTGCGTGTTAATTGGCTGTTAGAAATTTTTGGTTGCATATGAACTGCTAGTTAACAGTTATGTCAATTATCACTGAATATAAATTGTTAGATTAATAGTTGAAAATTTTAATTTGAATAAACTGCCAGTTATCACCTGTTATATATGATCATATATATAATTGTTATTGATTGATATTGGTTGATGGTTGCGATTGGATGATGGATGTTGTTGATGGATGGATGTTTATTGCATATCATTAAATTGAAAATTATCATGCATATTTCATTTTTCGGGATTGTGGTTTGAAATGATATATAACCGCAAATTTTTATTTTTAAATTGCGGATTGAAATGATAAATATCCGTATCACTTGACCATAGGATAGAAAACTATATACAGGCACCGCGGTCTATATATAACTATTTTAATGTGATTTCTATGGTTTGGATGGAATACGGTTTATAAAAATCTTAAATTTTATACTGAATAAATGTTTTCTTCCATAGTTATATGCATATGAAGTTGAAATTTTGAAATTAAAAGGTGAATAAATTTCTTTATTAAAAATGGAAGAAAATTAAGAAAATGGAGTTTGATGATTATATCCTATGTTTAAATATTAAGTTGGAAATTTTAAAGATATGATATTTATAATTGGATTTTTTTTCCAAAATATTTTGAAATGAATATTCTAGTAAAAATTGAATTTGGAAATATATATATATATATATATTTTACTAGAAATTGAAGTCTTATTAATTATGGATTTTATGTGAATGGTCAGGATTAATTAATAGAATATTGATTTTTGAAAGGATAAAAATCCAACTTTAGTTGAAATATTAATGCTCCAAAATGGATATAAATATATATAAAATTGAAATGGTTTTGCGACTTGAAGTAATATTTTGGATTTTGGTTTAACTTTAAAAGAAGAAATATTTGGAAAGCCATGTAATTTATTTCTTTATAAAGCAACAGTAAAGTTAAACTTTTTTTTAATTCGCATACCGTTGAATATCCAAACCATTTAGTTTTGAAAATAATGGTTTTAAAATGCTATGGATTTTCGAAGAATTATGTTGAAAGTTACAAACAGAATATTGGTTACATGGGATATTAAATAATAAAAAGTGACATAATTTTTTGGAAAGGAATAATTTTATTTGGGATAAACGATATCATATTGTTTTGGGTTTTAAAAGAAGAAATGATATCGTAATATTATGGTTTTGAAAGGGACTATGTTCTGGTTTTAAAGTATAAACTATTTTAAATGACCGCGGTGTTATAATAACGATTGGTTGGCAAAGAGACCGGGATCGGATATGGACATACTCTCTGTCGATACCGAAAACCACTTTGACTAACCGTGTACGCGGTGGAGATTCCAGAATGAAGTAGGTGGTGGCGACGTTTCCTGTAAGGTAAATACGTGGACCCAACTCCCGTGAGTTGGCATAAGGTGGCTAAAACAGGAGCGATTCTCAGGCCAATGAGGTCATTCCTCTGATCGGACGCTCCTCTTCGATATTATAATTTGACTTGGATTTGATTCAGTGGCCACTTCTATATTTTGATTTTGGGGAGTTAGTCCGAGGTGGGCGGTAACTGCGGCTACGCGTTTCCACCAGCCTGGATAGCAATTGGTATATCTACCCTGGCATTGCCTAGTTGTGCCGTGTCACCTACCATATCGCGCCTTGTACGAGTTTGGTTTTCTCCCGTAGCCCGTGTGGTATCCTCTAGTGGCTTCCCGATCAGGAGGGGCTATGATATTGGACGGACTACTGGGACTATTACGTGTTAAGGTGGAAAATGTAAAGCCTTAACGCTATTTAAAAGTAAGTATATTTTATAAATAGACACTATTATAATAGCGCAATATACTACATAGTAAATAGTTTAACGGATCCTTAGGAGATGTAAATCCCGAACATCTCTTGAGTTACTGTACTCATATTTATATTCTGTTTATTTAACTCACATAAGATATTCTAGTCTGACTCGGGTGTTTTTGTCTATTCAAATTCGCTCGGGTCAGTCCGAGCATTTCAGGATAGCAGATTTTAGCTTTGGAGGACGAAGACGAAGAATAAGTATTATGTTATATATAGTATTACACCACACTCTTTCTATTCCGCTGCATTGCTTGTATTGGTATGTGTAACTCTGATATTTATTGTAAAAGAAGAATCAAGCTTTTGTAAACTGTTTATGAACTGTATATTTGTTATTATATTTTATCCTTCCGCTGTGAGATTCTGTTTTTGTTCTTATTTCTTCTCTGTTTTTCTTATTTACCCCATAACAATCCGCCCTTGCGTATGCTTTGAATTGGCACGTGTGTTGGTTTAAAGTGTGCAAAAAGGCGGGATGTTACATATTTACTAGTGGATTTTGGAAGAGTCTTCAAAAAGATTTGGGAACGAAGCTTAATTTTAGCACCGCTTATCACCCCCAGACCGATGGACAAACCGAGCATGTGAATCAAACTCTTGAAGATCTTCTTCATTCATGTGTTCTTGATTTTGGTGGAAGTTGGGAAGATCATATTTCACTTGTTGAATTTTCCTATAATAATAGCTTCCAAACTAGTGTTGGTATGGCACCATTTGAGGCACTCTATGGAAGGCCATGCCGATCTCCTTCTTTTTGGCTTGAGGCAGGTGAGAAGATGGTTTTAGATCCAGATTTTATTCGTGATTCCACAGAAAAGATTGAACTTATTCGTCATAGGATGAAAGAAGCCCGGAGTAGACAAAAATCCTATGCCGATAACCGAAGAAGAAAATTAGAATTTTCTATGGGAGATTATGTTTTTATTCGTGTTTCACATATGAAAGGTGTTGTACGTTTCAGTCGATCGGGAAAATTAGCGCCTCGATATATTGGGCCATTTCCTATCACTGAACGTACTAGTTCCATGGCTTATCGCCTTTCATTACCGGCTCAGTTTTGTGCCATGCATGACGTGTTTCACGTTTCTCAATTACGGAAATGCCTTCGAGATTCCGATTCAATTCTTGAGCCCGGTGTGGTGGAAGAAATTGAAGTTTCGCCGAATTTAACTTATGAGCAACATCATATTCGTATTATTGCTTCGGAGGTCAAACGCCTTCGAAATAAAGTTGTTCTGCTTGTTAAGGTTCAATGGTCCGCGAATCCTAAGGACTGCTCTTGGGAACCTAGAGAATTCATCGAACGAACACATCCGGACTTACTTTCTCGTGCTCTTTGAGGTAAACTTCTTATTTCAAATTTCTTCTTTTGTGTTGATTTTCTTTTGTGGTTGTTACTTTTTGTTCATTTATTCCTTATGATTGCGAGGACACAATTTCTTTAAGGAGGGGAGTCTGTAATAACACGCATATTTATCGATTATATATTTAAATATTTTATTTAAATATTTTATCGTTAGTCAGATTTTAGTCCGAAAACCTACTTTTAGCAAACAGTCGAATTGGGACTCGAGACCACCCCCATTGAGTTCAAAGCGCCGTTTGCGATCTTTTTGAGTATAAACTTTGATATGTTTGAAGTTAGTGGAATTTTTCCACTTTTCACTTGGGGCTTTGGTTTGGGCTGAGCCCAATAACCCCACTTATTAACACAGTTCCAACCCTCTCCTCTTCATTTACTTCCTTTCTATTTTCCTAATACTTAAGCTTTTATAACAATGGAAAGTGGAAGAGGAAATTAAAACTCCAAGACCTAGTCTTCATTAGCAAATCCAACTTCTAGCTCCAAATTCAAGAGAACCCATTGGTAAGCCTTCTCTTCATCTTCTCTAACTCCTTCTCTCTTGAATTTCAGAAATTCCTAAACCTAAATTTGGGAATGTTCTTCTTTTTTAGCATAGATTCAAGCTCGTTTGGGTTGTGCTGAAGAGTAGTTGATTCTCCCTTTGCTTTCAAGCTTCTTCTTCATTTGTTTGGGTTCAAAGGTGAGATTTTTATCTCACATCTATGACTATAATTATCTGTGGTTATTGGGTATGGATTCCTAACACTTCTTCATGTGCATTCGCTCTTGATTTGGATTGGCTTTGTGAATATTCCAATTTTTGGGTTTTTAAGTCAAATTTGTGTGAAAATCCTTTTTATGATGTTTGATCATGCTTTGGATGAAGCATCGAGGAGCATATAGGGCCGGGTTGCCGATTGGCATAAACCCTTAGAGCCAATGTTCGTCCGGTTGCATTTTGGAAGAGTTTGCTCTTCATTTGGATAGGATGAAAAATAGCCCAGGCAAGATTCAGTCGACTGAAAAGTCTGTTCAGTCGACTGAACCTGGAAATCGAAAGTTTCCAGGCGTGATTCAGTTGACTGAATTCTTTGCTCAGTCGACTGAACCTGGAAACAGAAAGTTTCCTGAACCTGGAAAATTTCCAGGTACAGGGTCAGTCGACTGAAAACTCTGTTCAGTGGACTGAACCTGCTGTTTCAGTCCAGTTTGCCTTTTTGGATTGAATTTTCAATTTAAATAGATTCGTGATGATCCTATTTGTTGTTATCATTTATTAAGACTTTGATGACACCTTTTTCGGGATTTTTGAATATCCATTTGATGGCTTCTTTATCGATTTAATTGAATTTGATTCACGTCTTAAATTTGTTAATTTTTGTGATTGATTGTTTCTACAATCATTTTTATGGTTTGTCACTTTAAAATACAAAGGTTTTAATACTAGTATTAAACATCAAAACTTCTTCATCAAAACGATTTCAACTCTATTTTCAATATCAAACTCATTTATAAAACCGTTTTCCAATCTACTAGTATATACAAACCTTTACCTCACTCGTATGAGAAATCTAATTAAACGACCTAGTAAAACGAGTGGTATGAAACGCTTGCGTTTACTTCGCCGGTTAATTCTTGGACTTATTCGATTGAATCTTTTGTGACAATTTTCTAGTAAAGATCTACATTTTGTTCGTAAATATTTGAGTTAAGCAAGTGGTTATGGGACATGAAGCTAAACTTTTATATTTACTAACTTAGTGTAATTGACACTACTTGATGATCATTGACGGTCATTTTTGTGATTTAGACTAGCAATTGGGCGATGTCTCTTTGTCTGCGAGGGAGACTAGACCCCGTTTCTGTATGATTTCGACTCGCACATGTGGGGTAGCACCACATGGTCTTCGGGCCGTTCTTGTGTCAAAAATTAATGGCTAGCTACCATGAGATAGCATCTCATTCGTGTGATACATATGTTGGTGAGTTTTCATGCTCCCGTTCGTGTGTTGATTTCTGGAAATTTTGTGCTTCACCAATTTTTGTGATTTCTTTTGATAAGCTTTATCAATTTTTGTACATTGGTGAATTCGTGTGACTTGTTTTGAATACAAATTTAGGGTATGATACCCCTTTTTTGATCTTTGAGAAGATTCTTGTAATAATGATTAATCTCTTGTTGATTTTCATTTACATGCTTATCATAGTATGTCATTATGGTTATTATATGTTCATGCCATATCTTTTATTCTATATTATATCCTCTGATATTTATAGCTAGACAGATCTGTTTATTATTTTCTTATGAAATAATGCTCGGGTCAGACCGAGATGTTACAGGTGTTTCTGCTTGACTTCTCATCCAGGATCATTACCTTGAATTTTGGTTCACTACTTAGATTAGTAGATAATGTTGTATACATTTGAGATATAGACTCCATGATGTATTCTATTGTATATCACATGTTGCTATTCTTTTGTGTTATTGTGGATCTTTCAGACCACTACTCTGATGTACACTTTCATGTGTTATATATTCATATCTTTTTCCTCCTTTGTGATATGAATTTCTGTGACTGATTTATGTTATGTTTATTTCTATATTTGTTTCCAAAGATTATATATATAGCCACCGTGTTGTAGCTTTGAGTTTGTGTTGGTATGTCGGATTTCCTCCTTAAATGAAATGCATGCGATACTATCTAACATTTCGGTGCTCGCACAAAGAAATTACACGGATGGTCGCTCCTCAATAGCCTTATTCTCCGTGCTAGTTAACGGCATTACTCCGTAGTGTTCCTGGCTAGCATGGGTATAGAGGTGGGGCGTCACAGCTTGGTATTAAAGCCAAACTTCAGAACAATATGGAATATTATAACAAGGATCATCGTCCTAAGTATTTCTCATGAGTCGTGCTTTAGGATTTAATTCGAGTCTTAGTATCGATTCATCCTATTTTCTTTACGATTCCTTGTTTTATCTATCAAGATTGCTTGATATTCATTTGATGAATAACCTTTTTCTTCTTCTTTCCTTCTTTCTAAAGGAAGAGAAATGGTTAGACCAGGCCGTCCCAACGCCAGTCAATCTAGTGCTACTCACCAAGATGGAGTTTTTATGTCTGCCCAACAACTTCTTGATTTAGTAAAGAATGCTCAAGCAGCCGGTTCTAATCCGAAATCTACTCACCCTAAGTCTGGATTTGCACGATTGTGCAATGATTATACCAATTTGAGTTTAATTCTTAAATAAATTCAATTTCAAATAAATCTCAAATTTATCTTTCAGCCTAAACTTTATTTACATTATTATAAACTCTATATTAAAATATAATTTAAATACTTAACCATATTATCTTCATAAAAAACACTAATTATTAAGCTTATTCTATATTAAAACAAATTATACACAGCTCAAATTCAAAAATAACAATTATATAATATCCAAAATCAATATTTATTAAAACCATATATTTCTTTATAAACCTTAGAAATCATTTCAAAATATTTTTATATATAGACCACGGTGTCTGTATATAATTTTATATCCTATGGTTTAGTGATACGAATATTTATCATTTCGATCCGTAATTTAAAATATAAATACGGTTATATATCGTTTCAAACCGCAATCCCGAATGAAATATAAATTCATAACAACTTGCAATTTATAATAATATAAAATACAATATCCAATCATCCAATATCAATCATCAAACATTTGTCATAATCATCATCCAATTCAATCAATAACA
The DNA here is from genome assembly GCA_030765085.1 of Allium cepa. NCBI lineage: Eukaryota > Viridiplantae > Streptophyta > Magnoliopsida > Asparagales > Amaryllidaceae > Allium > Allium cepa. The sequence goes on along the minus strand of CM060929.1, from coordinate 917,970,139 downwards.
TCAATATAGAACAGATAATAAATAATAGGTATTTACTAGTAGTTTATATTTAATAATAAATTAAATAACTATTTTATCCAAATAAATTCAAATAAACTGAGATGATGATTCAAAATATTCCAAACAGCCATAAATAAATTTCTAATCACGTCATAAATCAATTTAACAAACATAAGAAATTTTAAAAGTTGTGAAAGGGTTAAAACACTCGCCTTTTGAATTTAAATCCAATTTAAACCCAAAATTCAAACATCCTCAGAATTCATCCAAACAAGTGTCAAAATATCCAAGATTTTAATACAATCCCAAAGTAAGAAATTTCGCGTGAATCGGACCTCGTATGCGAAATTTCTTCGAGTTAGATGCTATACGATTTAAACTAGAATAAATAAATAAAACAAAACACTAACCTATCAAAACTGGCCACGTCATCACCTTCACAACGAAGCCCTAACCCCCAAAAATTCGATGCCGCTCGAACCCAATCGCAGCCGCCTCCACACGCTACTCTCCTCCGCTGCCAAGGTGCGCTTCGACCACCTTAGGAAACTCCTTCGCACTTGCCATACCGTGACGCCCCACTGGCCACCACGCGCACGCGCCTTGGCCTCCCAGAAAACCACGCCGCCGCTGCCATTCCCTTGTCGTCCCAGTCGATTTCAAGCACCTCCGACAAAGACCAAGACCATAGATGCATTCAGCTCAACGACCTCTTCGATGTTGTGCCTCCTGATCTTCATAACGACGACGATCCACCATCGTGATCACCAATGCCAAGAAGAACGACCAAAAATAATTTGCTAATTCCAGGATAAACGATGAATCAATGACAAAAACAAATAGCAAATCTGAGTTGCGCTCATCGAGAGCTTTAATCGATATATAATTTGCTATAGTTTGGAGGAGTTTGATTTTTTGAAGTTGAATTTTGAATTGAAATTGGGTTGTGAATTTTAGGGTTTGTCTTCCATTGAGAAAGTGGAGCAACAAAAATTTCAATACGTACAGAAATGAGAAATAGAAAGGCTGCTATGGTTTATAATGAGGTATATATAGACAAAGCTGAGATTAGAATGGACTAGATTGATTTGGACTGAAAGCTGAACAACAAATGGCCCGAAAAGCCCATTCCAACTCCGAAACGAAAATAAGTCAACCAATATATCAAAATAGATGTTTTAAAATATTTTAAAATCAATGGAACGGGTTTCAAGTCCAAATTGCATCGTTTGAAGAAGTTATGCTAAAATCAAGTTATTTCAAATTAATTTCAATTGATTTCAATTAAATTGATTTCGAGGCGTTTCGAGTCTGTACGATCAAACGATAAATCTGCTCGTTACAAAACTTGAAATCCCACAATAATTTACCGTTACAGATCCGATGAAACTGGTTTCGTCGAAATCTGAGTCAGTGGCGAAAACAGCTATTTTCTAGTTGTTACGTTAAATTAATAATTAATTAATTAAATCACTTTTTCAGTTTAAATTTAATTATTTACCATTTCTATCATTTTTGATTTCGTAATCATTTACAATAACTTAAACAATTTTAGATGTCAATTTAAGGTTGATTAACTCATCAATCTCAATGTTATTTTCCAATTTCATTAAATTCGGAAATTATAAATTAAAATTCCAAAACCCATTTATTAAATTTTTAAACCTTGTTATTCGAGTCTTTTATTACAATAAGCTTATAACTAACATGGTTCTAAATCTTAGTACTTAATATTTCCCAATTTCATCTTAATTACTATTTTCATAATATTTATATATTAATTTTCATTTAATTTCAATTAATCCAATTATTAAATTTAAATTAATAAATCTTGATTTCCATTCTTTTTATTCAATCAATCATTATCTTATGAATAAACTTAACATTACTATATATCCAATTGCCCCAATGGTTTATAGTCCTCAACTAAATTCATATTAAGTTAGTATTTAATTACGTTTAATTGCAATGGATTTAGATCTAATTCAACAGATTAAATGAATGGGTAAACAATTAACGCTTATCATTATTTGCCTAATTTAATCTCATTAATACTTTATTATCAACGAAAAATATTATAATTACTTATCTAACATTAACTTTATCAAAATACAGTTTATTGCGCATCACTTCATCAATTAATATAACTTTGAATTTATTTCCGAATTTACTATTTACAATAAATTATAGCTTTACAATTGTTTCAATTTATTGGGATTGCACTAAATTAGTTATTTATTAACTTGCATTAACATTCTTACATTTCATTCCCGTTATTAATTCATTAACGAATTTTAAATTTTTATTTATTCCAGATTCAATTACCAAAATGTAATTAAATTAACAAATTTTAAACATCGAAAATTATGGGTCGTTACTCTATCTCTCACTCAAAATTTTTCGTCCCCGAAAAGGAAAAGAAGTGAAATGAAAGGATTAAATAAACAATACATCTTATTCAAAAATATTTACTTTATAAACAAATAATTTACAAAATCAATTAATTTAAAGAAAATATACCAATTTATAACCATTAAATCTTTTTATACTCAAATCAATAAAGTTTGGAAAACATTTTCAAAAATTTTCTAAATCCAAAATTCACGGAAAATTTTGGCAGTCTCCTTTGTACGGGGAGGCTCGCAAGAAAATATAATATCAAAATAACCATATATGTCACAATATCTCAAAATAATATATCCCAACAACGAGAAAAACAATATAATAATGCTATAAAACCGTTATCTGAGAACGTACCTATATGTCGGGCAATTAACGCTTAAGTATGAAACCAAAAGCGGTAGCAATTGCTTCCATAACCTGTATTTCACTTATATACTCCAATAAGAGTTAATAATTATATAAAATGAAATATTTACAGCTGTTTCAACCACTAACAACCAAATCAATATAAACAACAATCACTTGCAACCAATATACAATCATCATAAAAAATCAACACAAATCAATTATCTATTCATATCAAACAAATCAAGTATTTGTTTGGGTTCAAAAACTTTAAATTGTACGGAATGAGAAATAAACTACTAACTACACCATTTACTCAACAACCTTAGATGAAACTAGGTAGATTATTCATTCATCCAAACAATTTTAAAATATCTTTGCCCAAACAACCATAAACCAAACAAACAATGACCCCGAGCATAAATTAAGTTTATACTTATTAATTTCATTTCATAACATTTATTGCTTCACTTCCCTTACATTCATATAATAACTAAACTTTTTAATTTACATTTTTTCTTATAGTTTCATTTCCATCTTTTATTAATAGTGTTCATGTTCAATTCGATTATTTAGCATTTCAATTCATTAACTTAAGTTTATAGTCATCTACTTGCAATATTTACTTTCTATCACATTTTATTATAGTAATATTTCAATTATAACTTAAGCTTATAACCACTATAACACCAGATTCTTATTTATAAAAAAAATTCATTTAACACACTTTCATTACACAAGTTTACTTGTACAATTTCCATTACATTTTCTTATTAAACATTGCAACTTTTAAATCTTTTGGTAAGTTATATATATATGCTTTTTAAGAATGCAATTGAAAATTATACAAGTTTATCTTATCTCCTGTAACGACACGCCGTTTTGACCGTCCCCAGTCGGTAATTAAACCAACTTGAAAGGTCCAAAATGGCAATTGTTATTTAGTTTATAGATTTTAAACAGAATCAGCCACAGAATCACAGAATAATAATAATATTATTTCACAAGAATGAATTTTTATACATATATCAAAGTTTATACAATGCATTAAATTTTAAACAGCGGAATATTTCTTTAAAGTACAGAAATCCTGAAAAGCTAAAGTGAAGCGTTTCCCCCTCTCTCTCTAACTTCGATGCTTGAAAATCTTCAAGCTGTAAAATACTCGGTCTGACCCGAGTATTACATTCAAAAGAAATTAATACACAGGTCAGTCTAATTCAAACTCAGTTATTAGTGCATAGAGGCAATAATAATCAAATAACAATTAGACGACAGTCACAATAATTCACGTCTATCCGACCCTTTCAACAAAGAAATCGGATAACGAGAAATATAACACTTAATAGTGTAAAACAACAATCAGTAGATTCAAATTATCAACACAGATAGATAGAAGGATTATTAATGAAGATAATTTAGAAAACAATAGAATTGCCAAAACGGCAATTAACAACAAAATCATCATTTAAATCAAATCAATTTAAACAATTGAAATATCATTCAAAACTTCAATATCGGTTGGCTGCGGTACAAGCACGCGTGCACTGCCTCGCCAATGCGGTGAGGAAATGCACAAAAGCTCTATGAAAGCACATAGACGAACACAAGGTCAAACCCAAGAAAAAAGTCGGGTTCAACTCAAATGAAATTCCAACAAAATCGCTACGCGAGCACGAGGTCAAACCCGAGCATTTAAGCTGGATCCAGCTCAAGTGAAATTAGAAAAACAAATCCAATTGCATCAATGCGACGCAAACCAACAAGGCAAAACTGCATATAAAACGAAACTGCAGTCACAAATGGATACAAGGGAAAATCTGCAATTAAAAATTTGCAGCCACCACAAGATCACAAAGCGAGAAGGCTCGAATGACCCGATGCGCAAAGGCAGGGGTTCAAAATACATGAAAACAGCAGAATGAGGTGAGAGCACCAAAATAGGGCACCACAACACCCAACATTATAGGACACAAAGCATCAATACCCAACAAAGGCAACTGGCAACATGTATACAGATACATGTTATCAGCAATTACAAAATGCAAAGGTCAAGTCACAACTATCATGACTCAACGCAACTGCAGCAATCAAGGGCAAACTGCAACAAAAATGCAGCCCCCTCAAGATCACGAAACTGTAACAAAAGAACTCAGATGCAAAGCTTCAACAAACCAAAACAACATCAAAGCACATGAGAATTGACTCTGTGCAATAAAAATAAAACTACAGCCACCCCAAGTATGCATGGGCAACTGCAAACATAAAACTTCCATATTGGGTCAAGCAAGTGCAATACAGTGACAAGCTCAACAAAATCAAGTGAAAATAACTAAATGCACTTGCAACTGAAACTTTCTCGAAGTGAGGAAACAAATACAAAGTCTAATGTGACCCATATAAGTGCACATGTGTATATGTTAGAAGTGCTAACAAGTAAACAAGAATCAATGAATCAAATATGCATATACAGGCAACTGAAGTGAATGGCACATGAAATAAATGATCAGTGGTCAATGAAACAAAACAGGACGGACAAAAATCAGTGAAAACTTCACCACCAAACTAATCAGACTTCAAACTAAGCAATGGACCAGTAATTGGTGACTTCCACATAACAGAGACTTAAAGTTACGTTTGAACTTGTTTTAGAAAACTTAGGTCAAACTAGGGTTTAAAATTTGTTTTAATCAGTTTCTTTGATTTGGGAAAAAAATAGATAGGTTGAAAGCCTGTAACAATTTGGTTTTCAAACAAAATTTTAAATTTTTTTTTATCTTGAATAAAATTTTAAAACTAATTTATGGGTAAACAAATATATTAACCAAGACTAGAGTAAGAAAATAAGAATTTTTAAATTTTTATGACCTGGAAACTAAAGCACAGAGAAGTCTCAGGTCTTAAACATGTAGTTATCCAGACATCTATTTATATATATATATATATAGAGAGAGAGAGAGAGAAGATAAGCATACTCATACAAGCTTGTCAGGATGTAAAAGATTTATATGCTTAAATTTTAAAATGTTACTCACTGCAATTAAATGAAACTGCAAGTACAACTGGAATGCAAACTATATCAAATAGTGACAATATGGATGCAATAGATATATGCAAACAAATGAATGCAACAGAAGTATGGTGTAATCCCGGAACTAAACAAGTCAGACCACAAGTGTATCAAGACTCAACAAAGGCTACAACAGCAGGTGAAAGTTACGCATGCTACAGGGATGATCAGAAGTGACAATGTCACAAATGACCGAAGTCAAAAGGAAACCACTAGGATGAACAAGTCATCAACAAATCGAAGTATGAGACAGCTACAAAATGGAGACTATAGTAAAATTCACACATCAGTGAAAGCAAGGCCTAAGCCAACAAAAATCAATTTCTTCTATTTTCTTTTCTTTTCAAAAATTTAACTTCGAAAATCACATGAAACTATAAGCCATGGACGTAGTCACAGAGACCGACATCAACGAGCCATAGTTATCAAGAATCCAAATCAATGCTTCAGGATCGAATACAAAGATGGCCAGAGATGAAGCTCACTGGGGCCAGAAAAATCAAGGCCAAAGCATTAAAAATATCACAGAAGCAAAATCGAACAAACTCGAGTCAAAGCCAGAAATAATATGCAGTTCGAAATCAAGACAATGCTGAAATCAAAATAGTTCAAGTGCCATGATGAAGCAGCGCAACATCAAAGCCCAAATACAAACGTGAAACACATACAAAAATTATATGACCGAAGTCAAAGCAAGGTCGAAGACATAGAACAGTTGAAATCGCACGAAGAAGAAATTACCACCAGAGGCAGTGAATAGCATACCCAAAGTCGACAAAACCAACATCATCAAAATCAAGATTAAAGTCAAAGATTATCACTGTCAACGAGCACAAGTGCAACACCAACACGACAGTGAGATAGAATCGTGCACGTTCCAAAACCATGATGCAACTGTTTCAACTCAAAATAATGTCACATACGAAATACTTTTCACAAAATCACTTTTATAAATTCCAATTGCCAAAAGGAAGTCATCAGAGTTTTAAATCAAGCAAGCCAGTGGCTCGCACCAACGTCTACACGAAATCAAGTGGCTAAAGTCGAACATGAATCAAGCCATGGTGGTCACGAAGCCAAGCCGTGACATGATGTCCCAGAAAACCATAAATCAACCCAATAAAAACATCGTCATAGCACTAAACAAAATCAATTGGCCAAGATAAATCATCAACATCAAAATATACTCGAATGGCTGAGACGAAGCCCAACAAAAATCAGAGAAAAATCAAATTCGAAACAGAGATGGCAGAGAAGATCGAATAGTTCAAAATCAACATCGAAACCAAGTATTGAATTTAGATGTGAGGGTCACTCACCTTTCACTGAAGCAAAGACGAAAGCCCAAATTTCACAAAACGATCAACAGAGGAGCATAGATGAATGCGAAGAAGCCTTAGTCTGTGAAGACGGGCGAGCAATGAGGATGAGCAGCCATTAATTTGTGAAGCCCTAGCTTTTTGCAAAGAGGAATGAACGAGCTAACCCAAATTTAAGATAGAAGAAGAGGCCGCCATTTCTGTTTGCTTTGATTTTTTTCTTTTTCTTTTAGGGTTAAAGAATGACAGATAAAATAGAGGGTGGGCGTGAATTTAGGCTGAAACAAAGGCGTGGTTGAAGGCATGAATTTAGGCACGAGTTAAGGCTGTTGAAAAGAGTAAGGCATATTATCATTATTATCATTATTTTTCCATTTTAAATTCAATTTGTTTTTTTCAACATCAAATTTTATTTTGTACACAAACACCTTGTTTTGTTTTTGTAGATATTTTCTTTTGTTTCATCATCTTCATTAGTAAACTTCATAGATATATATTTGTTTCGAAGTTCAACTATCAACATTAATTTACATAAGTAATAATTCTTAAATCCAAATTATTTTTCTTCTAAGTCATTAGTTCGAATTTTTATTCAACTCATAATAGATTAAATTTTAAAATTTAATCGCCAAATTCATTGTCATATTGGGAATTGAATTTAAACCATCATTCAAATATTTAAAATTAATTAAATATTTTCAATTTAAATTGTTCAAAATTCAGGGTCGTTACATCTCTCTTAATAAATCAAACGTTCAATAATCATATCTTTTGTTTTTATAGGTTACATATTTCAACTTTCTAGAAATTTCATTTATAATCTAGCATTTAATCTCTTATTTAAATTAGAGGTTCCAATTATTAATTAGTTACATTCCATTTCACTACAATAATTGAACTATTAATTAACGGAAACTTCAGAACTAAATACCGAGTTAAGTTTCAAATCATTTTAAAATAATAGATAGATGTATACACTTACAATCTATATATCTAATTATATTTAAAACAATTTGAAATTTATATTTCTTTGTCAAATAAATCTGTATTAAAACTACTACGGTGGTCTTCCCACTTTGAAACTCGAAAATGAATGTCGATGATGCATGCACTCATCCCCGAAATTATTTCCCAGCGACGGAGAGGGGAATACGGAACTTTTTTCTTTCCAAAATTTCCTTTAAAATATTTCTTTCAAATTATATTGAAATATTTATATCAGAAAATACTTATAAACAATATTATTATACTCCAAAATCCTTTGAAAGCAATTTTCAAAATCCCGGAACTTAAATTCTAAAATTTCCAGTTTTCATTTATTGTATTTTTTTCAAATCTTGTTTCCAATCAATATTTTTAAATTTCACTACCAAACAACCAATATATTACAACCAAATATAACCTTTATAAAACTTATTACTTTACATATAGAAAATATAATAGGCAAAATTATTTCATTAGCCTATATTTCAAAACAAATATTGTGTCGGTCTGCCCTATTAAGTGTTTAGAAATCCTTATTGATGCCATAGCGTCCTATGCACCAACCAGAATTTATAAATACAAAACGGAACAAATTAACACAATATCAAAACCCTTTTATAACAGTAACAAACATGCTCTCTCTTATATATATGGTCAGCGACTCATCATAGGGTATTACTACCCTATTAATAAAGAGTTAGACGCCACAAACCTAAGATTTTCGCTAAACCAAAGCTCTGATACCAAATGTAAAATCCCGCCTTTTTGTACATTTTAAATCGACGATACACCACACACGTCAGACTCAAACCATACAAAAGAGCGGATTGTTATTGGGGTGAATAAGAAAAGCAAAGAAAGAAATAAAACGAAATAAAATCACATAACAAAATGACAAAATATAATAATCAAATAACAGTTCATGAAGCTGTTTTACAAAACATTTGATTATACTTATACAACACATATCAGAGTTACACATACCAGAGAAAATAATTAATGCAGCGGAGCAATGTAGTAAGTAATAGTAATAATACAATCTTCACTTCGTCCTCCAGAGATAAGGTCTTCAAATCCTGAAATGCTCAGGCTGACCCGAGCGAAATGAAAAGACAAAACACTAGAGTCGGAACTAAAAGATCTTATGTAAGTTAAATCAACGGTAAATAATATGAGTGGAACGGCGTCAGAGCTGTTTACGGGATTTAACATCTCTTATCCAGTGTCAAACGTGAGTGCGGTAACTTAAGAGATGCTCGGGATTCACATCTCCTAAGGATCCGTTAAACTATTTGCTATGTAGTAATATTTCGCTATTATAATAGTAGCTATAGTAAAATAAACTTAATTTTAAATAGCATTAAGGAGTTACCCAATCTCCCCCTCAACACAATAATAGTCCCATTAGTCCATCCAGTATCAGCGCATCTCCAGATCGAGAGACTACCCTAAATACTCCACGGGCTACGGGAGAAATCCAAACTCATAAAAGGCTCGCTAGGGTAGGTGACATGGCACAACTAGGCAATGACAGGGTAGATATACCAATTATCCATCCAGGCTGATGGTGACGCTTAGCGTGCAACTACCGCCCACCTCGAGCAACACCCCCAAAAACCAAAAAGTCAAAAGTGGCCACCAAATAAATCTCAATGTCAGAATATAATATCGAAGGAGTGTGTCCGATAAGAGGGGCTACCACACTGGCCTGTAAGCTCTCCTGTTTTAGCCACCTTATGCCAACTCACGAGATTCGGGTCCATGTATATACCTCAATAGAAAGTAGCCACCATCCTACTTCATTTTGGAATCTCCACCACGTACACGGTTGTTAAACCAGTTTTTGTAGTTGGCAAAGAGAATGACAACTTCCGATCCTGATCTCTTTAACAACCAAACGTTATTATAACACCGCGGTCATTTTCAAAATAGTTTATACTTTAAAACCAAATATCATTTCCCTTTCAAAACCAAATCAATACGTTATCATATTCATTTCAAATATATCCTTTCTAAAATCATAACCTTTCAAAGTTATAACATTTCGAAATCAAAACACTTGAATATAACACTTTCAAATTATAATACCTTGAAACTCATAACTTTGAAACATGACTTCCACCACTGAAATGGTTTAAATATTAAAATTATTTATATAACAAACTAGCTTCTTCAATTTCACAAATCAATTCCAAAACAACTCGAATTTCTAAATTTTAAATTTAACCAAATCCCAAATCATACATGTCAATACGATTCAGTTTCTAAATAAACTATTCCAATTTTTTTATCAATTTCAAAATAGTTTTGATCCACAGAATAAACCATTTCAGATTTAATATATTTCAAACTTTAAGTATTCGATAATTTCAAAACTAAGTTTGGTAATTAAGATTCAACAATTCAATTTCTATTATTTAGTTTTGAAATATTTTACATAAAAAATCCATTATCATTTAAATAAAACTCAAATTACAAATAACAAAATATTTCCTTCCATTTATTCATACTTGAAATATTCATTTATTTCACCTTAAACCAAAATCAAGTTATAAAAATCATACCTTCTAAAATTTCAAATTTAATAAATTTCACATCAAGCTTATTTGAGTTTAATTCTTAAATAAATTCAATTTTAAATAAATCTCAAATTTATTTTCCAGACTTAATTTTATTTACATCATTATAAACTCTATATTAAAATATAATCTAAATACTTAACCATATTATCTTCAATAAAAATCACTCATTATTAAGCTTATTCTATATTAAAACAAATTATACACAGCTTAAAATCAAAAATAACATTTATATAATATTTAAAATCAATATTTATCTAAAACCGTATATTTCTTACAAAACCATAGAAATCATTTCAAAATATTTTTATATATAGACCACGGTATCTCTATATAATTTTCTATTCTATGGTCAAGTGATATGGATATTTATCATTTCAATCCGTAATTTAAAATAGAAATACGGTTATATATCATTTCAAACTACAATCCCGAATGAAATAAAAATCCATAACAACTTGCAGTTTATAATAATATAAAATACAACATCCATTCATCCAATATCAATCATTAAACACTGATCACAATCATCATACAATTCAATCAATAACATCAATATAGAACAGATAATAAATAACAGGTATTTACTGGCAGTTGATATTCAATAATAAATTAGATAACTACTTTATCCAAATAAATTCAAATAAACTGAGATGATGATTCAAAATGTGCCAAACAGTCATAAATAAATTTCTAATCACATCATAAATCAATTTAACAAACATTAGAAATTTTAGAAGTTGTGAGTGGGTTAAAACACTCACCTTTTGAATTTAAATCCAATTTAAACCCAAAATTCAAACAGCCACAGAATCCATCCAAGCCAACATCAAAATGTTCGGAATTTTAATACAATTCCAACCCAGGAAATTTCGCGTGAATCGGACCTCGTATGCGAAATTTATTCGAGTTAGAAGCTATACGATAAAAACTAGAATAAATAAATAAAATAAAACACTGACCTATCAAAACTGTCCACGTCATCACCTTCACAACGAAGCCCTAACCCCCAAAAATTTGATGCCGCTCGAACCTATTTGCAGCCGCTACCACACGTTATACTCCTCTACTGCCAAGGTGCGCTTCGACCACATCAGAAAGCTCCTTCGCACTCGCCTTACCGAGACGCCCCGTTGGCCACCACGTGCATGCGCCTCAGCCTCCCAGAATACCATGCTGCCGCTGCCAGTCGATTTCACGCACCTTTGACAAATACCAAGACCATAGATGCATTCAGATCAACGGGCCTCTTCGATGCTGTGCCTCCTAATCGTTGTAACGACGACGATCCACCATCGAGATCACCAATGCCAAGATGAACGGCCGAAAATAATTTGTCTGTAACGATCTCGAATTTTAATTTATTTTAAATTGATAATTAGTTTAATTTTTGATTTAAAAAATTATGAAATTAATTGATAAATTGATTTGAGTTTTCTAAATTCAAATAAAATGTGCTATTTATTAATAAAGAGATAGTTTCTTTTATGAATTATTTTAACTTAATAATGAGTTATTTTTAAACAATATTAATATTAAATTGTCTTTACAAATAAATATCTTTAAAAAAATTGGTTGTGTAAACTATAAAAATATAGATTAAACACATTTAACAAATTAGAAAAAAAATTACAATAGGGTGTCATTTCTATTACAAAGTACTTGCAAAGTAAATAATAAGAATATATATATATATATATATATATGAAGCTTGTAAAAAACAAGACAATAAAATATTTAAGGTAGAACTTGAAATAAAAATGTATATAGGACAAACTATAAAATATAAAGTGAACACATAGATAAAAATAACAACATTTAATTCATTTATATTGCAAAGTGATAGGATTAAAGAAACAAAATGCTAAAAACAACCACTCAGCTCAACACAATCAAGCTGAAATCAAAAGCAAAAGCAAATACAAAGATCAGTTTGAATCAAAGCTAGCAGAAGAAATATAAGCAAAGGAGATAGGCATTAGCTTATGAAACAAAACAGACATATAAATGCAGCCACCATGTTAAAGCAAAGGAAAGAAAAAAAAATATAAGTACAAAGTATCAGTACAAACAAATAAAAGAAGAAAGTATAAGATAACAAAACAAGACAAAGAAATGTCATCTCTAACACAAACAAATTATCTCAGGCGAAATGCAAAGATATCAGCCACCATATGTAGATTAAAATATCTAGAAAACAAAACATAGAGTACTTAACAATAAATGCAACATACTTTATGCATTTAATGCAAGCATCTTCAGCATGCTTATGGTATAAATAATACACTGCATACATCTTTTTATATGCATCAATCCTCACTTCAGTTTGATTATCACAACTGAGTAAAAATGGAAGCAAACCCGAAGTAATGTTATCTCAAACTAAAACAAACTTTAGTTTATAAACATCAATACAAACCAGGATCAATAAAAACTTCAGCTGGCAATTTCAATAGCATGTTTCAAAGCAGTGTCTCTGTTTCAACTATATTCCAAGTGAGTTACTTTATTTTTAAAATTTAAAGGATGAAATTGTTATGAATACACTTGTGAATAGTTACGGTTGTATCTACCTATATACGGATGCTCTGTAAAATGATGATAGTATATGTGAGTAAATAAGCTATCTTTTATACTCAAGAATAATTTATATATGACCAAGTTAGTTTGAATTGTTAAATCATTGTTAAACATTTTGAAGCTCTGTAAAACAGGTTTCCCCCTGTTCTTTGAGTTCAGTATGCAAAGGATGGAACAAAATTCATTTCCTCATGTTTTGATCATTATCAAGTTTGGGTTTCAATACAAAGATGTGTATTTGGGTAATAATTATATTTTAAAAATAGATCAAGAAAGAAAACGATAACATATAGTATAAAAATTCAAAATGTTATAGGAACACTTACCAAAATGGAAATTTCGAAAATGGTGAATTGTTATTTCAAATATATCACGTGAATCCTTATACGAAAATAGGATTTTTAAAACTATATTGATGATTTCTTGAGTTGGGGTTAGGGTGCGGTTGTTAGTTGAACAAAAATTTGATTTTTGTCAATTCCCGGTAATTAAATGAATTTCGATCGCTGAAACTTTGCACGAAGTAGGCCTGGTAATCGATTATAATGGGAAAAATGTTAAATAATTTTTCTATTGAAAGGATTGAAGGAACGAGTGAAGTTTAGGGTTTAAGTCGTGAGTTTGTAGGGATCTGGAACCAAGGTGATTTCGCCACCACGAGACGATCGAGTGCATCGTGCTTTGGGGTGATGGGAGCTGGGGTATAGACGAGGTGGTGATCGGAGTTGCACGAAATCTAGTGGTCGAGGTTTCGTGGACGACATGACTTCCAGGTTTGATGGCGAACCTAAACGTGTTTCCAGGTTTCATTTTCAAGTTCAATTTTGATTCGATGATCTTCTCACGCATTTGGATAGTTGCGGGGCTTCAAGGCGACGACGTCAACTTGTTGATGATCCAAACGGTGGCTGGAGGAGTTTGGGGTTTGTGTGCACGTGCATGGGTGGTCGTGAGCACGTTTGGGGGTTGAGCAAGTATTGGGTTCTCGAGAGTTTGCTCGAGGAAGAAATCTATTTTCTCGAGAAGATGTTTGGTTCGCTCGTGTGGATCCTGTAGCATACTAGTTTATAAGTTTAAACGTTACGTAAACTAACTAGAAAGAAAAAAAAAAGAATGAAGCTGCGAGTGGAAGAAGAACGCGGGTAGAAGCTAGGGAAAACTCGTGCCTTACTCGAGTGATTCGAGTAATATACTCGGAGTAGTGATGGGAAGTCTCGGGTCAAAGTTTTATTCCAGGTTTTCAACATGATCCTATTTTCTGAAATTTATAATCAAGTGTTATTTTTACATGCAAATTTAAAAATGTTGGAAAATTTGTTTTAAACTTTATTAAAATTAAATAAGGATTTATTTCAAATTTTAATTTAAATCGGAATTTAAAAAGGAAATTTGAAACAATGTTTTTTTAGCATGTTGTAAAGAACATATTAAATCAAGAATAAGTTTTAACTTAAGTTAATGAAGATTTAATGATTTCTAATCCATTGATTATTGAGTAGAATGAATAATTTAGAATTTGTGTTAAATTTTGTTAAATAACTTTAGGAAGTTTTAAAAATTTAGAAGTGTAATGTTTTAAATACACTCGAATGTTAATGAAGCCATTAATAAAGTAAACGAATTATCTTAGGAATAATTAAGATAATAAAAGAATTTAATTTATAAGAGAATTAAGGGATGATTTATTTAATTTAAAAATAAATAATTTGGATTTAAATTATAATTAGAAATGATTAATAATGAAATAAATCTAAGGAATTTCTTAAGAAAGTGATTAAGAAATATTATTAGTTAATAAAGATAATTAACTAAGCATTATTAAGTATTGATTAAAGTGATTAATGTTAATAATTAATGGGATTTATTGATTTTGATAATCAATTATAAATTGTTTAAATGTAATTACTTAATGAAAGTAATTAAGGATAATCACTTATTGAAATTAATTAAGAATAATTTATTAAATAGTAATTAATTAAGAGTTAATTAAATTGTTAGTGAATTAATTAAGGGAAATTAATTATAAGATAATTGAATAATTAAAGGTTAATTTTTCAAAAATATTTAAAGTTGATTTAATTTGATTAATAAATGATTAAAGGATCTTTAATCAAATGATTTGGAATCAACTAATGTTGATTGATGGCCCAGCTGATCTAAATAAATCGGATAATTAATTGACCATATTTATGGATGACCATATTGTATTGAATGTTGTGTATTGGATTGATATATCTGATATGGGATGTGATGCTATATAAAATACTTTGTGCTGAGCTGTTATATCTGTGATGAATATACTGTTGTATGAATATGAAAATCCCTTTTGCCCATAAAACGGCATTTGAATTTCGATGCGACAGGGAATCAGAATCCGATTGGTTATCTGAAACCCACATCGAATTGTAATGATGACTAATTGTGATTGATAAATTTATTTCGTCTGTTAGACTGTGAATGAAGATAAGCATTATGGATTATACCGCTTATCGATCTTGATGTATCTGTGATGATTGATGAAGTTGCACTATTGTGTAAAATCCATGGACTACACCTTACACACACAAATATGGATTTCACAAGGAAACCAGTTAAGTCGCAAATTTTTGAAATAATTTTAAATTTGAATTTTTAAATTCAAATGGTTTGAAATGGAATCGGATTAAAGTGAAAAGCTTTTGAAATGGAATTTCAAAGATGAAATTTATTTGGAACAACTTGATTAAGTTTTGAAATTTGAATAACTTTATTTAAATGGGAATTCAATATCTGAAATTGAATTCTATATTCACTATTTATGATATTAAATGGTATACAAGTTTATAAGGGTTTTAAATCATTTTTAAAGTGTTGTTTTTGGGAATTTGAATTAACCCAAAGATTTTAACTTCTATAAATGAGATCGAATTTCTCCAAAACGAAAACTACTTGTTTTCAAATAATAACGGCTTTCATTGAAAGAAAGGATTTCCAAATTGTGTTGAAAGGTTTCAAGTTTGAAATCGAATTTTGAAAGTTATTCGTTAAATCTTGATTTAAAGATTTAACGAGTTAATTGAAATGCTTTGAAAGCTATAAAATGAGTCTTTGATTCAAAGACCGGACGAGTTAATCCAACTTGAATTGGAATTGATTTTAAAAGGCTATTAATGAATCTTTGGAAACGAATTTTGAAACCTATGAGTTGAATCTTTGATTTAAATATTCAACGAGTTAATCGTATTTTGAAAGCTATGAGTTAAATCTTTGATTTAAAGATTTAACGAGTTAATCCAATTGAAATGGAAATTGTTTTGAAATCCATAAATGGATCTTTGTGAACCGGGTGAACTTTGTGAATTAAATCTTTTGTTTAAAAGATAAAAGTGTGGAAATTGTTTAAGGTGAATTGAATCTTTTGTTTAAAAGATAAAAGCGTGGAATTTGTGTAAACCATTGAAGGTTTTTGAAATGAATCTTTTTTGTTTAAAAGATTGGAAATTGTAATTTGTTTTAACCATTCGAATGAAAAGTTTTGGCTTTAAGCTGTGATTTAACTGAGACCCCGGTATCCATATGATTTTTTTAAAGTATTGCGCTCGTTATTCGGTTTAGCCAGGCGATGACCTTTGTGTCATATAACCCATTCCGTATAGTAATACGACTTGTATGGATAGCAATTGAAGACCGGTGGTGAAGACCGGGTACTTGCAAGAGCGATAGGATAACCTATCGACTGTCTCTGCACTGAGTCGCGCCGGTATAGAGATTCCCTAAGTGATGGGAAGTCCGATCGGGATTGTGAATACCCGGATTGCAATGGCTTCTTTGGAAGTGCCTTCGATTATGTTCGAGCCCGGAACAGACTTGTATGGATGTGTGTCTGACGTTACACTTTGAGATGTAAAGCCGGTTTCTATCAAATACATTTCTGTTGGTGATGGAGAATTTATTCTCTTAGCTTAACACCCTTCTCTGTGACGTACGAGCTCAGAGGTTATGTGGTTGATGGTTACTAGTGATACATTCCCAATTTGGTAATGTGGCATACAAAGTGCTGCTGATCATTTGTTGATCGAATCATGGCTTTGTGAAAAAAGCGTAGCTTTGTGGGCGAGACTTCGTCGAGCCTCACAACCCGGAAATGGTCGAAACAGGAATGTTGCGGCAAGGTTTTGTTTAGGGGTAGTGCCCCTAGAGTATGTCCATTTTCTTCTGGATAAGAGGTAATATCGTGGTATGGAGCCCAGATATTAAACCTATGTGGTTACTGTAATCTCATTTCTGTGTGGTTGTTGTTTGTTGGTTGAGAGCTCTCGGATAAAGCTCGGTAACGACCGGGGATGGCATAGCTCGTGTGTTAGTTACCTAGTTACAGCTGTACAGCGTGAGGTAGCGTCGGTGTGTTAGTTACCTAGTCACAGCTGTATAGCGTGAGGTAGCGTCGGCCTTATTTAGCGTAGATCTAGTTAGGTTCTCGGTGGCGTCCTTCCAGAGGCTTTCCATTTCGGTATGGGAATTTCCTTAGCTCTATCATTTGTTGGAAAATCCAAAGAAACAATACGTACCTTGTACGGTTTTAGTTGTATAACCTGCCATGTAATGTGGCGATAGCCTGCTATTGAACATGGGAGTTATAGTTGGCATATGTACGAAATGCCCATACCGACGAAGATTAATATTATATTTTCAAAGGATTTCCTGCACTATGCACTAATAATAATATCAAATGGTTTTCTTACACTAAGCATTTTTAACTGTCATAAGGAGAAATCTCCTCCAAGTGCGTGCTTGCATTGTGTGCGTGGCAGGAGGCCTTATGACAGTTTCATTTTCCAAATGGCATTGCAATTTTCAAAAGTAAATTTTTTTGGTTGTTTTTAAAAGATAAACTGTTTTTGATACTCATACCAGTCCCATGACTGATCAGGAGTTTATTGTTCCTTTCCTAAACTCCAGGTGTTCACTATTTTCCACACGAGCAGTCTAGAGTTGGGTTTTTCAGATAGGTAGGTTTGGTAGATTATCTGGAGCTAGTTTCAGTCTTTGGATGCGGACGAGACTTGCTTGTCTTAGTGTATTGTGATGTTGGTTCGAGCTGCTGTTGGAGTTCTTCCTTGAAGACTATCTTGAGTTATTTGTTCCGCTGCTGGTGTTATCTCTTTTCTTTCCGCTGCTATTTTATTGTTTCATATCTATGATGTATATTGATACTCGTTGTATCATCTGGTGTATCAGATTTTGTATATCAATGTATTATTCTTTTTCCTCCGCTGTGTTGTTTACATAATTGTGTTATAAGCTCCGGCTACTGGGATTTGAACGGTTGAATCTACGGCATTCGAGTACGATGTGAAGTATGGATGTCGATTTTCGAACGCGAAAATTTCGTGCCGTTACATGTTAGTTCCAGGATAAACGATGAATCGCTGACAAAAACGAATAGCGACTGAGTTGCACTCGTCGAAAGCTTCAAATCGATATATAATTTGCTATTGTATAGAGGAGTCTGATTTTTTGAAGTTGAATTTGGAATTGAAACTGGGTTGTGAATTTTATGTTTTGTCTGCCATTAAGAAAGATGAGCAATAGAAATTTCTATACGTACAGAAATGAAAAATAGAAAGGCTGCTAGGGTTTATAACGAGGTATATACAGACAAAACAGAAATTAGAATGGATAGGATTGATTTGGATTGAAAGTTGAATGACAAATTGCCCGAAAAGCCCGTTCTGACTCCGAAACAAAAATAAGTCAACCCATATATCAAATTAGATGTTTTAAAATATTTAAAAATCAATGGAATAGGTTTCAAGTCCAAATTCCATCGTATGAAGAAGTTATGCTAAAATCAAGTTATTTCAAATTGATTTCAATTGATTTCAATTTAATTGAGATCAAACAATAAATCTGCTCATTACCAAACTTGAAATCTTACAATAATTCACCGTTACGGATCCGATGAAACTGGTTTCGTCGAAATCTGAGTCAGTGGCCAAAACGTCTATTTTCTAGTTATTGCGTTAAATTAATAATTAATTAATCAAATCACTTTTTTAGTATAAATTTAATTATATACCATTTCTATCATTTTTGATTTCTTAATCGTTTATAGTAACTTAAACAATTTTAGATGTCAATTTAAGGTTGATTAACTCATCAATCTCAGTGTTATTTTCCAATTTCATTAAATTCGAAAATTACAAATTAAAATTCCAAAATCCATTTATTAAATTTTTAAACCTTGTTATTCGAGTCTTTTATTACAATGAGTATATAACTTACATTGTTCTAAATCTTTGTACTTAATATTTCCAAATTCCATCTTAATTACTATTTTCGTAATATTTATATATCAATTTTAATTTAATTTCAATTAATCCAATTATTAAATTTAAATTAATAAATCTTGATTCCCATTCTTTTTATGCAATCAATTATTATCTTATGAATAAACTTAACATTACTACATATCCAATTGCCCTAATGGTTTATAATCATCAACTAAATTCATATTAACTTGGTATTTAATTACGTTTAATTGCAATGGATTTAGATCTAATTCAATAGATTAAATAAATGGGTAAACAATTAATGCTTATCACCATTTGCCTAATTTAATCCCATTCATACTTTATTATCAACGAAAAATATTATAATTACTTATCTAACATTGACACTATCAAAATACAGTTTATTGCAAACCACTTCATCAATTAATATAACTTTGAATTTATTTCCAAATTTACTATTTACAATCAATTATAGCCTTACAATTGTTTCAATTTATTGGGATTGCACTAAATTAATTAATTATTAAATTGCGTTAACATTCTTACATTTCATTCCCGTTATTAATTCATTAACGAATTTCAAATTTTTATTTATTCCCAATTTAATTACCAAAATCTAATTAAATTAACAAATTTTAAACATCGAAAATTATGGGTCGACACTCTCCCCCACTCAAAACTTTTCGTCCTCGAAAAGGAAAAGGAGGTAAAAGAAAAGATTAAATAAACAATACATCTTATTCAAAAATATTAACTTTATAAACAAATAGTTTACAAAATTAAATAATTTAAAGAAAATATACCAATCTATAACCATTAAATCTTTTTATACTCAAATCAACAAAGTTTGGAAAACATTTTCAAAAAATTTCTAAGTCCAAAATTTACGGAATATTTTGGCAGAGTTTCCTTTGTACGAGGAGGCTCGGAAGAAAATATAATATCAAATATTACATATATATCACAATATCACCAAAAAAAATATCCCAACAACGGGAAAAACAATATAATAATGCTATGAAACCTGTAATCCAAGAATGTACCTATAAATCTGGCAATTAACGCTTAATTATGAAACCAAAAGCAGTAGCAAATGCTTCCATAACCTGTATTTCACTTATATACTCCAACAAGAGTTAATAATTATATAAAATAAAATATTTAAAGCTATTTCAACCACTAACAACCAAATCAATATAAACAACAATCACTTGCAACCAATATACAATCATCATAAAAAATCAACACAAATTAAATATCTATTCATATCAAACAAATCAAATAGTTGTTTGGGTTCAAAAATTTTAAATTGTACATAATGAAAAATAAACTACTAGTGCACCATTTACTCAACAGTCGTAGATGAAACAAGGTAGATTATTCATACATTCAAACAATTTTTAAAATATCTTTGCCCTAACAACCATAAACCAAACTGTAACGATCACCATTTTTCGTTGCCGAAAAACCGAAATGTTATGGGTTTAAGAAGAAGAAAAAGGTAGAAGAAGAAGAAAATAGAAGAAAGAAGAAACAACTACAGAAAGGAACACAGAACAATAACAGAATGTCACAATTCGCAGCGGAACAACATATAATAGATATATTAAAACAAAAGAACTATACATTTTATACATCACATCTCATTACATTACATTTCATCATCAGAGTGTATAACAAACAACAGCGGAAAAGAAATATCATATACAATAAATAATATGCTACGCATCCTGCTCGCCTCCAGATCTCTGCAGCGACTCCGAATCCAGGATGACCTGATAGACCTTAACTCCGACTCCCCATGTGGAAATTGGTGGGCACCCAGAGTTTAGGAAGGGAACAATAAACTCCAGGTCAGTCATGTGAATGGTGTGAGAACTTAAAACAGTTATTCATCTTTAAAACAAAGAACAGGAGAAATTTTCAAAGTCAATTCGCAATGCTTTTGAAAATGAAACTACCATAAGGTCTCCCGCCGCACAGACAATGCAAACGCAGACTTGGAGGAGATTCCTCCTTATGATAGTCAAAGATGCTTACTACGCAAAATCAAATCATTTTTGATATTATTATTAGTGCATAGTGTAGAAAACATTTTCGAAAGTAGAATATAAATCTTAGCCAGCATAGGTACCATTATATTATGCCCGCTATAGCTACCTCCTGAGGAAGCAGGTTCTACAACTAAAACCGTACAAGGCTCATGTTGTTTCTTTAGATTTCCAACAAATGGTCAGTCCAAGGAACTTCCCATTGCCACATGGAAACGCCTCTGCAATGACGTCCCGAGAACCTAACCGGATCTCTGCCAACACAAGGACAGGTTACCCCTAACTGGGTAACAACTGACACGCGTATGCCATTCCCCGATCGTAACCGATCTATATCCGAGGATCCTCGATAACCAACAACCACAAAGTAATAATGCAATAACCACATAGGTTAAATATCTGGGCTCCATACCATGATACCACCTCTATCCAGAAGGAATGAACATACACTAAGGGGCGCTACTCCCTAGAACCTTGCTGCATTCTTCCTGTTTTGACCATTTCGGGGTGTGAGGTCCGACGAAGTCTCGTCCACAAAGCCACGCTTTACAAAAGCAGTGCTTTGGGTCAACAAATGATCAAAGCAATGATCATCAAGATAGACGATCAAACAAATGATCCTATCACAAATGATCACTCAACGATCATTTCACAGCAACACTCGGCATGCCACACTACCAAATTGGGAGTATATCACTAATGACTTTCAACTACATAGCCTCTGAGCTCGTACGTCTCAGAGAAGGGTGTTAAGCTAAGTGAATAAATTCTCCGCCACCAACAGAAATATATTTGAAAGAAATCAGCTTTATATCTCAATTTGTAATGTCAGACATATAATCCATACAAGTCAGTTCCGGGTTCGAACAGAACCGAAGGCACTTCCAAAGAAGCCCTTGCAATCCGGATATTCACTAATCACGACCGGACTTCCCGTCACTAAGGGTGATAAACCTCTGTATTGGAGATCAGCCGATGCAGAGTAACTCGACGGTAATCCATCCGTTTTCACAAATATCCGGTCTTCAACACCGGTCTTCAAATGCAATTCATAACGATGTATCACATATTCGGAGTGGGTTATACGACCTCATGGTCCTTTCCCGGTTAACCCGAATAGTGAGCGCTTATTTTTAAAAATAAGTGTGGCATTCAATTCAACAATCACAACAAATACCTATTTAAAGGTAAATATTGATAGTCGGTTATTTAACTATCAATAAATGTTCACAATCATAATCCAATTCTAAATAATTATCCAAATTATTTATTTCTCAAAAATATCTATACTAGATAAATTTTCCACACTTCATCTATTTGAAATTGAGTTTCAAATAATTTCGCCCTTTAACTTTGAAAACAAGTTTCAAATCAATTCTTCACTCACGGAATATATTCTCAAACTTTTCTTCATTTCCCACTGGAAATCTACCGAAAATTTGTATTTGAAAATATTTATAATACTTATCCAAATATTATGTTTGGAAAACACTTTAGAATAAAACCTACTTTTAAAACACTTTATTTTCAAAATTAGTTATAAAACAACATTATACTAATATACATAATCTTAAGTTTAAACGATTTTCTTTTAAAAAATAAAATTAGTAAATAGAGTGTAATTATTTAAATAATCGATTTCTAAAACCATTGTAAATTTATATCCGAATAATTACTCTTATGGTTTGCCAAATAAATTTCTATGCTAAAGTTTTCAAAATACTTAAGAAAATAATTTTTCTTCAAAATATATTCCTTTAAAAACGGCTCTAGAACTTTAAATATACACTTTAAAAACTACTTTGAAAATATACTCGGCTTTCCAGGGAGAATTCACTTTCATTTCAAATTTGGTCCATTTAAACCAATTTAAATAAATCCTTATCCGATTTATTTAAATTCATATTTCAAATCTAGAAATTTATTTCTACACTTTAAAAATAAATAAATATTTATTTTTAAACCCGTTTCCCTTATTCCAATTTGAATTCTATTTCCAAATATTCACTTTTAACCCCAAAATCAATTTCCTAATGGATTTCTGATTTTATTTAATACCGAATCAATTACAAACTGATTTCTAAATTTATTTCCAACTCCAAATAAATTTCCATATCGTTTCTCAAAGATTCATTTCCAAATATTAAATCAATTACTAATTGATTTCTAATTTTATTTATCACCTCTAAATAAATTCCTTACTCTTTCCAAATTACTCCATAATCTATTTATTTTTAAATGAATTCTTCAATTTGAAATCATTTTACATTGATTTCCCAATTTATTTCAATTTACCGATTAAAATTTCTAATTGGATTTCTAACTTATTTCTCTTTAAATAAATTCCTTTTAAAGAAAATAAATTTCTTTGGCTCTTTCAATCTATTTGAAAATCCAAATCTAAATGAATTCTTCAATTTATAATCAATATTATCAAAAATACATTTATTAACTATTTTCACTTTATTCTGGAATTAATTCGATAAGATTACTAAAATTAACCTTTTTATACTTTTCAAATTCTTTCTTTTAAATTTATTCAATTTCTAAAATTTATTTACTTAAAAGTTTCGACTTGAATTTCAAAATTAAATTTCAATTATTTTTGGAATCCAATGATACCAAAAATCCATTCGGCTAAATCTATAGCTCCAAATAAATTCCAGACATAAATATGATCAATCACATCAATATATCCATTCGCAGAATATTATATTGCAGTATAAATAAATTAAATCCAAATGTGAGGGGTCCAGTTGGATCCCTCCAACCTGTTTCCCTGCATCCAAAGATGTTAGCACAATACCAATTCCACTTTGAGGTGGAATATCGCGGTATATGGGATTTTATAAAATATTATCCGCTTACTAACGGCGCAATAGGGTCTCATCCGCTATACGAGGCGGGAAATCAATCAACTGCAATATATACATATGCCAATATATATATTGCTACATATATAATACCAATTCCACTTCGAGGTGGAATATCGCGGTATATGGGTGTAATAAATAACATCCACTTACTAACGGCGTATAGGGTCTATTCACATCCAATATATATTTATATATATATACATATATAACAATCATCATTCAAGCATTCAATCAACACAATCAAACAATTTTAAATCTAACTATTTAAAATTTAAATAATTCTTTTGAGTGAGAAGTTCTCACCTTAGCTATTATTTTGCAATCCATTTCCATCTTGACTCGGTTTTTCTCGATTTATACCTTGTATAACAATGTACACAATTTGTTAATATTCGAATCAACTGAACAATTAATTTCCGTTTAATAGTTTTTGATTAGCTGATAGTTCTTTTTAATAATTTTCTTTTTAGTAACCGAAAGAATTAACTATGTTAATTAAACACCTTAATAAATTATTCTCAACCCATTTTTTCAAAAATAAATAATATTTCTTTTGATAAGTCATTTTATCTAATAAATTAAATCTCTAACAAATTTTCTTTTACAAAATATTTTCATTTTAACCAAATTCCTGTTAAATAAATTTATTTAACTAAACATTTTACATTCAAACTAACTTTCCTTTTATTGTAAACTAAAATCTCATTTACACATATATTTATCTTCTGTTTATAAATTTTTTTCCTTTCCTTTCAAACAACTAAACAGACCGTTTTTAAAATATCTAAAACTTGTTAAAACCCTTTCTACAGATTATTTTAATAACCAAATAAATTGTATTTTATTTAACTCATTTCCAGCTGCATAGAAAAATTTCAATTTTTTTACATAAACTTTAACATGTTTTTAAAAAAATACTCCTACTCTCCCAAAATCTTTTTATATCAAAATTTCCTGCCTTGCTGTAACTATTTCTATCTTTTTTTTTCACTGTCTGTACATATTCAAAAATATGCATATATTGTCAAATGTAAATTGAAACAAATTCGTATATACCTATATTGGTTGCCTCGACTTTGTTGCATCCACCAAATCGCGATTCATATTCGCCGACAACACACTCGAGTTCGAGAATATCACTGTTATCATCACGCAGCCCAAGCACCAATCTCTGGATCAAGCTTGCCTCGTCCTTACATCGTCGCTGGTTCGCTTCCATGGCCACTGACTTCTCCGAGCTCGGCGCCACTGCCTCGGAGTTGCTAGGACATCGCGACATTGCCACTGCCTAGCTTTCGCTACCCCGAAACTCAACACCACACTACTCCACTTCCCACGCAGCTGCGACCTATGCCATCGCACGCGAGCCAACCCTAACCGAGCGCCTAAACTCCCATCGATCGCAACTCCAAACCTTGACTGCCCCTCAAAGTCGCGACCGCCCCAGCTCCAATTCGCGGCCACAAACATCGCTCGCGACAAAATTGAACTGCTCGGCCGCCTCCTTCCTTTGCTCTCGAATCGCATGAAAGGAGATCGCGATTCGATTTAGTTGCCCTATTTTTTTCTTCTGTTCTATTTTATTCTGTTCGAATGAATTTGAAAGGGGATGAGAGTTTAATTCTCGATTTGTATCAAGAGGTGAGCGGCCATTTTTCTTTCTTTTGATTTTTAACTGATGGAAGAGGGATATGGTATTTTAAGAATTGAACGAGCATGGTTATCACGATTTTTGTCCGTGATCTTCGGCATGATTCTAGGCATAAGATTAGGAACGAAAAGTAACTAATGTGACAATTGGTATATTTAAATTTAAATTGAATTTGACTTAAATTTAAATGCGTTTACTCAACGTGTGTCCACATATAAACTCCAAATGCTACGAAATTTAAAACCCGGCAATAATCCAATATTCCGGACCCAATGGAACTGGTTTCGTCGAATTCCGAGACTGTACCTCGGAAGGCTATTTTTAAATTCAATTCAAACAATAAAATTCCAAAACTGAACAAATTACTTTCAAATTTGATTCTGAAGCTTCTATTGTTTTCAGTATTATCAATACGAATTTTACAAGCCTTTGAAATATTTTTCTTCGGCTTAAAATTGGAGATTCAAATTTTTATTCAACTTCAAATAGATTAAATTCTATAAATTAATCGCCAATTTCAAAGTTATATTGAAAATTCAATCCAAACCATTATTCAAATATTTAAAATTAACTAAATATTTCCAATTTCAATTGTTAAAAATTCGAGGTCGTTGCACAAACAAACAATGACCCCAAGCATAAATTAATTTCATACTTATTAATTACATTTCACAACATTTATTGCTTCACTTCTCTTTCATTCATATAATAATTTATCTTCTTAATTTACATTTTTTCTTACAGTTTTGTTTCCATCCTTTTATTAATAGTGTTCATGTTCAATTCGATTACTTAGCGTTTCAATTCATTAACTTAAATTTATAGTCATTTACTTGCAATATTTACTTTCTATCACATTTTATTATAGTAATATTTCAATTATAACTTAAGCTTATAACCACTATAACATCAGATTCTTATTTATAAAAGAAATTCATTGAACACTTTCATTACACAAGTTTACTTGTACAATTTCCATTACATTTTCTTATTAAACATTGCAACTTTTAAATCTTTTGGTAAGTTATATATATGCTTTTTAATAATGCAATTGAAAATTATACAAGTTTATCTTATCTCTCTTAATAAATTTAGACATTCAATAATCATATCTTTTGTTTTTATAGGTTACATATTTCAATTGTCTGGAAATTTTATTTATAACCTAGCATTTAATCTCTTATTTAAATTAGAGGTTCCAATTATTAATTAGTTACATTCCATTTCACTACAATAATTGAACTTTTAATTAACGGAAACTTAAGAACTAAATACCAGGTTAAGTTTCGAATCATTTTAAAATAATAATTATATGTCTACACTTACAATTTGTATATCCAAATATTCTAAAACAATTTGAAATTTATATTTTTTTATCAAAATAAATCTGTAGTAAAACTACTACATTGGCCTTCCCACTTTGAAACTCGAAAATGAAAGCCGATGATGCGTGCACTCATTACCGAAATTGTTTTCCAGCGACAGAGAGGGGAGTACAGAACTTATTTCTTTCCAAAATTTCCTTTAAAATATTTCTTTCAAATTATATTGAAATATTTATATCATAAAATACTTTTAAATAATATTATTATATTCCAAAATCCATTGAAAGCAATTTTCAAAATCCCGGAACTTAAGTTTTAAAATTTCCAATTTTCATTTATTTTATTTTGTTCAAGTCTTTCATTTGGTTGTAATTTCAGACTTTAATTCAGCTTGTACCAAAAGTTATAGATCTTAAAAAAATTTAAGGGTCATAACCATCCATAATTATTCTAAGGATCACAAATGTCGATACTCGACATTCTCAAAGTTATATTTCATTTGGACCTAAGTTAGTTATAAAAATAATATTTTTACGATCCAACAATACATAAAACTATGGGTAATTACACGGATACCCCCAAAGCTATGGCTTAGGAGATCGAGTGAAATCCATGGAAATTAGCGAAGGATTGACGTTGGATATTAGAGAAAGGGGTTGCAACATCAAATCATCAAAATAGCTTCCGCATCGCAAATTTCAAGTGTGTTTCGTCAATTGACTACAATATGGGGGTGCTCAAATGGATGTGAAATTAGCGTAGAATTGATATAGATAGGTGTGGATTTAGATGGTAACAATGCCAAAAGCGATTTAAACAATTTGAAAATAATTCGAGGTGCATTTGAAAGAGTTTGGTCGATGACACTTCTACTGGAAGGTATCAATAGCAAGGAAGAAATAAGAAAGCGGGAGGGGAAGATGATCAAGTGTTGCTTTTATATAAAAGGCCATTGATAAGTACTTATTGATATCGGTTGATCACATAATTAATGTATTCATGATCTTCCTTGAACTTACTATCTTGAAGTTTACAACTAGAATTTTCAAGAATTATAGATTATATTCAACCTATGGATGGATGGAAGTCTCACATGAAAAGGAAAATTCTTCTAATTGTACAAATTTGGATATTATACTGACATGGTTGATGTTATTGAACAATTGAGTGAAGCTAAAGTGTTCTTTGAATGATAGAATTTACCATGGAAACAATCTAAGTAATGGATGCATCTTATTAACTCAAGGTTCAATTTTTTATCCCTAAATAAACCATGCTCTGTATTTGTAAAAGCTTACTTAGGGGTAGTGTTATCCATATTTTTTCATACATGATGATTCGATAATATTGGATTTCAGAATGTTGAAGAAATGAATTCAAAGCTTATAGGAAATTGAGTAAAAGATGGAATAAAGAAAAAGATTTAAGAATTGGCTAAGAATTCATGATTGGTATCATTCGATAGCATCAATTGGTATATATTAATAACTTTGATTTGTACTAATCGTGTGATGTCCCGGAAATTTAGGCAATAATTATTTAATAATTTCTCTAATAATTATTTTAAAATG
Source organism: Allium cepa (assembly GCA_030765085.1). Lineage (NCBI taxonomy): Eukaryota > Viridiplantae > Streptophyta > Magnoliopsida > Asparagales > Amaryllidaceae > Allium > Allium cepa. The sequence goes on along the minus strand of CM060929.1, from coordinate 917,941,113 downwards.
TGAAATGTTGATTTAATAATCTAATTTAAACTGAAATTATCTTTTGAAGATTAATAATTATTTGGTTTGTTAAATGATATTTTTCTCAAAAGTTAATTTAAAAATCCATCTTATATTTTCATAAGAGATTAAAGTAAATATTAGTTTGTTTAAAATTGTATTTTATTATAAAAATTTATTTTGTTTTGTTTTAAAAATTGTTTCTTTGAAATAAATTTAATTCATTCATATTAGAATATAGTATTTGATTTAAAACTCTTGAATAAAGATAAACTCAACATCTTTCTTCTTTTAAAAATCTTTTCTTTTGAAATTTTATTTTATAAAGAAGTTTATAAGTAAACATGTATTCATTTTCAAGGCTAATGTTAACAAACATTTAAAAACATCTTAAAATAAATTAGAAATGGTTTTAAAAGAATTTAAAAACATTTATAAATTAAGAAATCTCTTTTAATATTAAAAATGTATATGTGTTAAACTCTTAAACCATAAAGTGGACACTTGTAAATTAATATACATTATAAAGGGACAAGTGGCTATGTTCACATATTTTTGAAATATTTGTAAATCGATAAGAAAACATAGCAATGCATTTTGTTAAAAAAAAAACCATTCTCTTCAAATGAATCTGAAAATCAGATCTAAAAGAAATTTCAAAACAAATCCTACAAACAAAATTCAATAGTTCAATATTCAAATCTGATGGAGTTTTCAAATCTGAAAGCAAGAATCTGCAAAACCCAAAATCAGTTCTAAAATCTGCAAAACCTATCCACTCAAAATTCTGCAAACAAATAACATCTGAAATCTATAAACAAACTAAAAACCAAAATCTGAAATTTAAGCAATCTGTTCTACCTTCAAAGCCTGTAATCTGTATGAGATGAACTTCAAATCTGCAATTTTTCAACATCAATTGAAGTTCAATTACAAATCTAAGAAAATGAAGATGGAGTTCAGCTGCATGATCAAAATCAACTAGCAATTGCAGTTTTAGTTCAACAACTTCAGGAGATAAAGTTCAAATGCAAATCAACTTCGGGAAATTCAACTGCAGCAGCTCCAGGAGAATGTTAATGGTTCTCTGCATCTTCAATATAATAAAGTGAGTAAACTTCTATCTTAAAAACAGTTTTCCCTTTTAAAATCAAAGTTAAACAAAATTTATAGAACCCAAGTCTAATCCACTGAAATCAAAAACTGTCATGATGGAAACTGCACTGTTTTGTTTTATTTAAAAATGAGTAACATCACAATGCAAAAAGCCTAAGTATCTGTGCATGTGGATTGATAAAAATATGCATGTTTGGGTGATTGCATATTGATGAATGTTCTGTGTATATATATCAATATACATATGTGATTGCTGCTGACAGGTATTTGCATACCTGTTTATGTTTTGAACTGAGATTTTAAGTAGAAATCTTTACCTTTGGATTTGATCTCTGTTAGAAGATAATAGGTAAAACAAAATTTTGTTTGTTTAGTATAAATTCAATTTGAAATTATAACTAAGCTAAATTGAAATAAAATTTGTGTCTCTGTTACAAGAAAATACAGTATTTGTTAATTTTAAAAAAAATCTGTTACCACTGAAACAAATACTGCAGCAAACATTTTCAATAAACAAGGATATTAAACATCACAAATCATTTAAACAAGTTTATAGCAGGAATGTATGTTAGAAATCAGTAATTTTAAAACAAATTTCATATTTTTAAATTTACTGTGGGATGAGCATTTCTGTTTTGAACAAAATTGGGTCTTTTAGGGTATGTTTGATTATTCGGTGGATTTTGGAAGTTAAGAATGCTTCCTGTAGGTGGAGTATTGATTGGGGAGTAGAGAAAATTGGGCCAGATGATCAGAGGTGGGTTTGTAGGGTGTTGACAGGTTTGGCTTTAGGGTGTAGATGAGTTTCAGGTTTTGCAGTGGTTTCTCAAACTTCGAATTTCATGTTACAGTAGGTTTCTGATGATCGTACCTATGTTAGGAGATGGTAGGTGACTTGTAGAAGTGGGTTTGCATGGCTGGAGTTCGCCAAGGTGACGGTGCATATGCACCATACATGTTGAACTCAGGTGAACTATATTGGTAGTGTGCAGGGTATTTTTACTCGAAGTAGATCTTGGGGTTTCTGGTCTCTGACTCGAAGCAGATGGTTAGTAAACTCGAAGATAAATTGATGGAATCTCGGGTTGGTTAGTTGCAGGGTTATAAACCTGTAGTTTGCAGTTTTAAGAATTTAAATAAAATTCATGAATTTAAAGATCTTAATTTGATTTAAATATAAGTTAAGCCTGAATTCAAATGGAGTTTTGAGTTCAAGGTTTTAAAATTGTAACTTTTTAATTTAAACAAGTTTTAAATTCTGTTTTAAATCAAGATTTAAAAACAAAACAGTTTCAGGTTTTAATCCTGTAGTTTTGCAGTTTTGAATAAAATTCATATTTTTAAGTTGCAACTTGATTCAAGTATAACTTGCATCTGAATTCAAATGTAGTTTTGAATTCAAAGTTTTAAAAATTGAAATATTAAATTTAAATTCAGTTTTAAATCAAAATTAAAACAGTTTGCAGGTTTTAAACCAGAGAATTATGCAGTTTTAATTTTGAATGAATTCATATTTTTAAAGCTGGATTTTGATTCAAGTGGAAAATGAAACTGAATTTAAATAAAATTTGAAATTCAAAGTTTTTAAAAGTAAAATCTTAAATTTAAACAAGATTTAAAATTCTGTTTTAAATCAAGAGTTTAAAACAGTTTGCAGGTTTTAATCAAGAGAGAGTTTGCAGTTTTCTGTCTTGTGTAATCCTCGGGTAAACCATGCAGTGACTCGAAGTAAGTGGATTAGAAACTCGAAGTAAATAGAGGGGTCACTCGGGTTAGTTTAGTTGCAGGTTGATAAATCTGTAGTTCTGCAGTTTTTCAATTTAAATGAAATTCATATTGAAGTTGTAATTTGATTCAAAATGCAAGTTAAATTTGAATTCAAATAAAGTTTTGAATTCAAGGTTATTAAAAAAAATGAAAATTTAAAATTTAAACAAGATTTCAATTTAGTTTGAAAAAAACAGTTTTTCAGGTTTACCTTTAAAAATAGTTTTGATTCAAAACAGTTTGTAAAAAAAATGAACATATTCAAATGTTTTAAAAGGATTTGATTTCAAATAAGTTTTAAAACTTGAAAGAATTTAATTCCTTTAATATTTGAATTAAAGATTTGAAATCTGGATTAATGTTTAAATAGTTAAACATTGTAAATATTAGATTTTTAAATGGAATTTGAATTTAAATTTAGAAATGTATCGTTTTAATACACTTTGAAAGTAAATGAGTCATTTGATAAATAATTGAATTATTTTGAAAAATAATTAAGATAATTAAGGATTTACTTAATTATTTGGCTTTAATTAATGTTTTAGATTAATATTAATTAGAAATGATTTATTAATCTAATTTAAATTTTCTTAAGTAAGTAATTAATGAAAATGTTGTTAATTAATAAGATAATTAACTTAGGATAATTAAGTAATTAATTAATGTGATTAATTTTGGTAATTAATTGGATTAATTAATTTAAGATAATCAATTGTAATTTGTTAAGTATAATTACTTGGTAAAGCAATTAAGGGATTAATTAATAATTGTAATTAATTTTGATAATGTGATTTGTTTAAATTAATTAATTTAGTTTAATTAATTTAAGAAATCATTTGATGATTTAATGAGAGTAATTACTTAATGTAATTAATAGAGCATGATTACTTAGAGAAGTAATAAATGATAAATACTGAAATGTAATTAGTGAAGATGATTTTAAAATAAGTAATTTAGATAATTACTTTTATAATTAATCAAGGGATTAATTAATGTAGATAATTAATTATGGAATAATTAATTGGTTAATGAGTAGTTAAAGATAATTAATTACTGAATTAAATATTAATCAAGGATGATTAATATTTGTAATTTTAATTTAGATTAATTACTAAAGGTAATTAATTTTTAATAAAGTAATTAATTTAAATATTAATTAAAGATCATTAATTAATATAATTAATGATGTAATTAAGAATTATTTAATTAAGTAATAATTAACAATTAAGGGATTAATTAATTGTAATTAATTAAGGATAAATGTAATTAATTATAGTTAATTAATGAAGTAATTAAATGTAAATTACTTATGATTAAGGTTAATTAATTTTGTGAAATTAATTAAAGACTAATTACTTATTGTAATTAGAATGATTAATCAAAGGTGTTTAATCAAGATGAATACTTAGTGAATGATTAATTAACTAAGTTAATTAATTAATGGATATAAGCAGGATTTATAGATGTAGTAATTAATTTAATTTATTTTAAATTAATTAAAGATAAAAGTAATTAATTTAATTCATTTTAAATTAATTATAAATGATGGTTAATAATCATTGCTTATGGATGTTATTGATTGAATGGTTGTGATCTCAGTAATGAGGTTAGTTGTATTTGTATGATATGGATGATTGGTTTAAGTATGATGGTTTGTGATGGATTATATGGACTGTGATGATTATCTGTTTGTGATGATACAGATTATCTGTTTATGATAGAATGTGATTATCTATTGTGATATGAAGTTTATCTATCTGTGTGAAGTAGATAATAATGAAATGATTTATTTGTTTAAAACCCTTAAGTACAACTTGGACTTTAAAATGGCGTTTGGTTTCGGTGAGACCGGGATCGGGTTTCCATATTTGGAATTCCGAAAACCACATCGATTCCAATTAAACGTTAGGTCGTTAATCCAAGTGGAGCAAGTGAAGACTCGAGGTGTAAGAACTATAAGTCAGTATAACTCTGTGGGTGATTCCGTAATGAGTTGACGGAATAGTACTTATAGGTTCGAGATGGAGATTTAGAGTGCAAGGGCTATTGTCGTTGACTCTGAGGGTGATTCCAAAACGAGTGTAGCGAGATAGTGCCTTCGGTTTCGTTCGAACCCGGAACGAACTTGTATGGATTGAATGCTTTCAGAACATCGTCAGGTGGACGATGAGCATTCTAAGATTGATGTGTCCTATAAAGGTAATCGTAGCCTCAAGCTTCATCAACCGGGAATGGCTAAAACAGGGGAGGTGCACCAAGGCTTCGTGGGTAGCCCCCACTGGAGGGCAAGATTTATCCCTGTCTAGAGTCCCTTTATATTTCGGCTGTGTGGTGCAGTTGGCGACGGCCAATCTACGGGGTAGTCTTGTTCGGAACTGTTCAGTAAGGAATGGTTCCGGCTTTGTGTTGCAGGGGAGTTAGGGTGGCTCCTCGGTACGGTGATCTAGGCCACGTACTGTGACGGGCGGTACCCCAGTAGCCCTGCCATTGATGGAAACCAATTCTTCCTACGAGACCCTACGGTTTTGATTGTATTACCCACTTTTGTGGCTAGTAGCTGGAATTTAATGAATGTAACAATTTCGGCTATTTCTTATTTATTTGAAAAGCCTAGACACTATTATAATATCACTGGATTTCCTATCAAATGTTTTGGTTAGCGTAAGGTAAAGACTTTTCCATGTTTATGTGTGGGAAGTCTTACGTGATACCTTTTGTTTTCAAAGGATTTTCTAAAGTTAAGCAACTTTTATCCCCGTTTACTCACACCAGACCCCTGTCTGACCTGAGTGTTTATTTTCTGTTTTATTAAACTCTTGGGTACTCATATTATGTATGAGTAGTCAAGTGTTTCAGGATTGCTTAGGCGAGTTCTGGAGGAGATATGGAGCAGGAGGCTTCGACGTGTAGATATATATAGAGTGATTCCGCTGTGTTGAGTTGTATCTGTTTCTATGATGTACTTGAGTTGTATGAATTAGACAGATGTTTATAACTGTCTAATATGTGTTGTATAAGTTATACTCTGATGTAATATGATATTATGTAATATTTTATGTGATATAATATAATTTATTCGTTCCGCTGTGAGATTTTGATGTTGTCTGTTTCTTTCTTTCTCTTTCTTTTCTTCTTCTATCCCTTTCTTTCTTCACTAGCGATGCGTCTTCCTGGAGATAGGAAGTCGGGTCGTCACAAATCGATAGGTTCATTAATTCTCGTTGAGAAATCAATGGATTCTTGTCTTGGATCATGGTTTGAAGCTAGGGCATAACGTAATAATGGATTGATATAAAAAAAGACAATACTTGAGAGAAAAGAAATAATTTTTCTAAAGTCAATCAACCGGTACTAATCGATTGGCCATCAACCCATATTGTGATAACCCGAATTTTTGGACATCTGTGATTGATTAACAAGCTGGATAATTAATAAAATACTGAATTATAGGTTGAACAAATGAATCTGATTAAATAAATTTAATAATAAGATTTGTTTTATTTTATTTTTTAAAATATTGATTAATAAATATGACTTGTAGATTAGATATGAAGTTTAAATACAACTAATAAACGAAACATTTATTCATGAAAATAATAAGTAATTTACAACCTCCTTTATAAATTTATTTAAAATGATTAAGAATATTATTTTCAAATAATAAAGTAATGTATTATTTTATTTTCATACTTGATTTATTCTTTAATTATTATCTATATATATATATATAACTAAGTATTAAAAACTAATTAATTAAGTTAAAAACTTTTCATTAACACTTAATTATAAATACTAATTACTCTTAGGACAAGTATAGTTAAATAAGGTAATTAATGTAACAAATGTAATGTTAACGCTAAAAATTGAACGCTAACACCCCGGTGTGTAGAAGGTAATTGTGAAAGCACCACCCGATAGCTTGGGAACAGATTATAAGCAGATAATAGCAGAAAAGTAGTAAACAACAGCAATTTTATAGTGGTTCGGCTTAAGGAAGAGCCTACGTCCACTTTGGATATCTTTATTGACGATTTGATTACAAGTCGATACAATTACATTCTGATTACAACACACTTCGAGTTACAAGTGACTTAGAACAAGTAGCCTAAACTTCAATGTCGATCCAAATCTTTGAATCCATGTTGGACATGTATGATTTCTTCGTGAAGTTCCTTGAAGCGTTCTTTGTATTTCAAAAGCTTTAAGTGTTGAAGTAGTTTGGAATGCAGCAGAGTAACGGTGCTTGAAATGAATGAGCCAAAAAAGTCCTTTACATGTTGGAGATGGTTGCGTATTTACAGGCTTTCTCCGGAGTTAGGTCGTAGGTCGCGACCGACCTAAGTTAGGTCGTGGGTCGTGACTGACCTACGATGCACTGACTCCTCTTTCACAAGAACACACACGCTGATTTGCACAAGTCCAGGGTCGTGAGCGACCTACCCTCCAGCGGCATGGTATAGGAGGCTTCTCTATTCATGCAGATAGGTCGAGAGCGACCTATCTTAGGTCTTTAACGACCTATCATAGGTCGCGAGCACTTTCCTGTAGCCATAGCTGGGGTCTTTAAGTCGTTGAGTTTCTTAGGTCGCGGATTCCTTAGATCGAGTCAATCTTTAGGTCGCTATACCTTAGGTCGCAGCTACCTGTAGGTCGCTGGCTTCGTTAGGTCGCTTGCTATGTTAAACCGCTAAGTCGCTCCATCCTCTAGGTCGTTAAAGCTTTTAGGTCGCTAGGTCGCTTGGTCGTGCTATCTTTTAAGTCGCGGCTCTTTAGGTCGTGCCATCCCTTAGGTCGCAGCTCTTTAGGTCGCTAGGTCCTTGAATCAGCTAGGTCGCTGCAATCTCTTTAAGTCATAGGTCGCTTGCAGAAGGGAGTTAACATTTGCCGCTCGAAGTATACGACTAAGCCATAGGTCGTGTGCTTCGACTTCCTTAACTCGTGCTCTGAAGGATTGCTATGTCGCAAACGACCTAAGGAAGAGGTTAGGTCGCGTGGTGTCGGTTCGTGTTCTCCTACCCTGGAATATAAATAACCTAGGTCGCTCTTTCCTCTCCTTATCTGCTTCAGCCTCCATTTTGCCATTAACAATCTTTTGAACCTTCGAGGACAAATCCAACAGCTCAACCATCAATTACCTCCATTATCAGATTGCGTAAGTGAACTTTACCAACATCCGATCACATCCATCATCGAATCGCGAACGTTCCACTTGTCATTCCTAAAGAATTTTTATGCACTGTGTTTTCCCGTAAATCGCGGTTCGATGAACTTTTGATTGAGTTATCATTACGATTCTTGTAAATATGGCAATACGTCAGATGTATGGTGAATCTGAGGCGATTTGAATTGGATTTTCGAGTGATTTGTGGTGGTGTGGGAGGAAGATGGTAAATTATGGTAATTTGAATTAGCTGGTTTGCAAATTTGAAGGAGATGAGGAGGGCTCTGATGGGTTAACGGGTTAATAGGTTCTTGGTTTCACGGGTTAACGGAGGAGATGATGTGGCAGTGTGTGAGTGGAGAACCGACCTTAGGGTTGTCTGTTTGAATGTGAACCACGCGACCTAATACTAGCGATCTAATTTTTTCTTTGAACGACATAAGACTTAAAGCAGAGCGACCTAAAAATATAACGACTTATGTTTTGTGATGATGGAAATCTTAAGTCGCGGCCGACCTTATACTTTAACAAATCTGGACCATCTTAACTCGAACCAAGGCGCGACTTAAGAACTTGTCGACCTAAATTCCTATGGCTTAACGATTCAGCGACCTATCTTTTGCGGCATAGGCTTTAGGTCACGGCCGAGTTAGAACTTAACCAATTCTGCATGGCTTTGAACCCCTTAACTTGCACAGTGCTACCTAAAGAAGCTCATCCTATACTAGGTCGTTGGGCGACCTAGACTTATACTAGGTCGTTGGACGACCTAAGTCTTGTGAAATTTTTTCTGAAAACACTTGACTGAGTTGTTTGGCCATGATTTCGTTGTATTTCTTTGCAGATTACATTAACTTTTAAACCTGCTAACCTGTTAAACACAACATTTTGCAGAAAAAATGGGACGACTATACTGTCATTGATTGTCCACATCGAATGACAGATTAGTGAACAAGAAATAGTTAACTTGCTTGAATATTTGTGAATGAAATGCCGTGAATTAATAAGTTCAAGTGAAGTATTAAAGCAAAGTTAAAGTAACCAACTAAAGCTGATTTATTTGCGTCAATGCTGTACTTGCTCTTATAATAACAAGCTCTGAAGCTCTATAATTGACATACATCAACTAGTTTGATTTCAGTTATATTTACTTGTTATTTTTCTAGTTGCTGCACAGCACTTCACACTTTTAGGAAACGTGCACCTTCACATTTGAATATCCAGTTCCTTGTGTAGAATGACTTGTCAACTAGAAGAAGCAGGACAAACTGGGGAGATTTTTCCAGTTGCTAACCCACTGACCGATCATCCAGAGAGAATGCCAACCACTCTGAGCTACAAAGTTTTTCGTCAATTATGCATCCAGTTTGGCATCGTCGAAGCAGATGCTTTACTTCCCGGACCTAATGACTTTGCTGACCAACCACCTCATGGTTTTGTTGCCGTTAATCGCCAAATGTGCTCAAGCGGAGCGATTCCTCCTTTTAACGAATTTCTTCGACAAACCCTTCTTCGGTTAACTATATCTCCTTTCCAACTGCACCCCAATGGTTATGCCATCTTGATGGGGTTGTGTGCGCTGTTCAGAAGGACGCTCGATCGCCTTCCTAGCTTTGAGGAGATCTGCTATTTATGCACATTTGCGAAGAATAAAGACCATCCTTCTATCATTCTCGTGAGAGGTGCGAGGAATCGCAAACTCATCTTGGATTTGCCCGAAAGTGCACACGGGTTTTTGACTCGGTTCTTTTATGTTCGTTTCCCTCTAGGGTTTTATGCAATCTGGAGAGTAGGAAGTAAGACCTCCGTTTCTTTTTCTTTCTTCAATTTTTCTCTGAGTTTCCCGAGATCCGAATTTTTGAGTGTTAACCTCATTCTTTATCTTCATAGCGCTTCCTCCTCCGTCTAGGGACTCAAGCCATAAGGCAACATTTGAGAGACTGAGTGCTATTCCGGCTGAAGAGAGAAGCGCTAAATTTCTATTAACAGATGAATTTCTTCATCAGTTTGGGATCTTACACACTTCTCGTTCTATTCAAGCTCACGAAGTTCCTGATTCCTCAGCCAAGGCATTAGATGCCCCGGTCACTGTCGAACAATCTACATCGAAAGAACCTATCACTGAGGCTTTATTGGTGAAGTGTTCTACTCCAAAAGGCGATGCGAGGCCGTCCGAAAAGCCTGCACTTGCTCCCATAACCGAAGAAGAGGGGCCTCTTCCTCGAACTGAGGAGAACATTGATCTTGGAGCTGATATTTTTGATAATTTAAGTGACATAATGATAACTTCTCAAGAACTATTTAAGGACGATTCTGCCGCTGCCAAAATCACATCTCCAGCGGTTGAGGCAACTTCTATTCTTAAGCACTCTCCCTCATCCGAAGGATTGCAGTTAGCCATTAAACCTGTTGTTACCCCTCAACCGATGAGTGGTTCGTAGTTTAGCTTGACGCGCGTAGCTTACACACCACACACATTTACCACACACATTTAAGATCTCTTTAGCTTTTCCTTGCACTTGACTTTCATATATTTTGAAGATTTTCAAGTTTTGTTCCTTTCCTTAATTTCGGGTTCTCCAATGGGAAGAATCGGCTCCTACTATGATGACTTTAAACAACATGGGAGACGCGGGCAGTACGACTACAAGCGCCATCTTCCTGCTTATAGAGAGACCGATGAGGAAAGGGCTGCTCGCAAAGCCCGGGAGAGACGTTCTTATGAAGAACGCTATGGAAGAGGAGAGGAACAATATGAACCTTCCTAAAAAGACGACACCTCCCACAAGCGAAAATCCCGCGATGACAAAGGAAAAGGTCACACGGTTGATGATTCAGACAAGCGGGCTAAGTTTAGTGAGCCATCGGCACCTACAGCTTCTGAAAATGTCCTTGCTCGATCTCCTACCCCTGCACACTCCGATATTCAAACAATTATCAACAGGCCCACATACAAGGTTGGGCAGGGTCCACCCACTCTTCAGAGTCGATTCCCTCACTGGTGCCTGAAGGGAGTTCGATTTGACCTTGACTTGGTTCCTCTTGACAAGTCAGCTATGCTACAAAATCTTGATGCCGTTAGGGTTGACATTGAAAGAATGTCCAACTGGCAGAAACTTGTTGATGAGCTCCAAAGAGTCAACCGAGCGAATCTTGAAGCCATGCTCACGATGGAGAATGACAAATCTGAGTGGCAAAAGACCCTCAACCAACACGACGCTGAGATGAGGAGTATCACTTCTCACAATGAAAAACTTGAGGCAGAAGTTAAAAAACTTAAAGAAGATCTCACTGCTTCTTCTGCCTCTTATTATCAAAGGGAAAGTCTGCTCCAGCAGCAAGTGCGGGATGCACACGTTGGTCAAAGAGCAGCTGAGGACAGGGCAGATGGACTAGAGAAAGTTGTAGATAGGTACCGCACTGACGTTGCTCAGTTGCGAGGACAGTCTAGTTCCCAGACTGCAGAAATTGAGAAGTTAAAGGCTCAACTCGCTTGAGTTGAAAGAGAGCGCGATGAGGCTCTTGCTGGTAAAGTCACAGCCGAGGAGTCTCGCGATGCCATAAAGGCTGATATAAACTCGACGCTTTTTGACTTCTATTTGCAGAGCGTTCTGGGACGCGGCAGCCTTGCATTTTTAGGTCCTAAGTATGAGATCACCTTGGCTGAGGTATGGGAGGCCGCACTGGACATGCTCGGAGGTGCTGGTTACTCTGAGGAACAACTTGAGGATTATTACCTTGATGCCGAAGCTCAAGTCGCGCTTGCCAGGGGGAGGGAACAGCTTGCTAAAGCTCGAGCTGGAATGACAGGAGAGGAATACTCAAAGAAGGAAGCGTTTGTACCTGCCCCTGGACCTTCTCCAATTCCAGCTATCGTTGATATAGCTGGTCCTAGTTCCACCTCTCTTCTTCAAGGCAAGGTTGACTTCGGAGCTACAACTTCTCAAATTGCGGATGAACCTCAGGGAAGCACCGAAGTTCAAGACTATGAAATTGAGGTGATAAGAACCACTCCTGCAGGTAATTTTGTTGTTGAACCAGCTCAAACAGATTGCTTTTTCACTTCTCGCGAATTTGATGAGTTTTTTGACTATCTCTTGAATCTTAATGAGCCATTATCTCCTCTCTCTACGAGGAATACTGATTTCAACTACTCTTCTTTCGCAGAAAAAGAAGCAAGCACGATTGAGACTTCACCTCTTCCGGTTATCGTTCCTCCGCCTCCTCAAATTACTTCTACCCCTCAACTAGGATCACAAGAAGGAATAATAGGTGCCCTTCAAGATTTGGACGACCCCGCTGCTCCGCAAGAGCAGAAAGAGGAAGGACTTGAGGCTGGCGAGATTTCTCCGGAGCGGACTCCTTCGGGTGACATAACTTTGTCTCAACTTGTCACTCCGGGGAGTGAATCTTCTAGAAAGAGGAGGAGGAAGCGCACAACTTCAAAGAGGAAGGGAAGAGGCATATCTATTACTGAAGGGGAAACAGAAGTTGACCCATTGATGGCTCTCTCACCGTCTTCTCCAACTCTCCCAAGCCGTCTTGAAAAACTGCCCATCAAGCCTAGTGAAAGCTCAAAGGGCGGCGGGAGGAAAAAGAAGCCATAAGCCTCACTTCTCTTTGCTTATTTTGTTTTTGGCATGTATTGGCCGGACATTGTGCAGGCACCAGCCCCTGCTTTTTATTTTGGCATATGTACCTGTACAAAATTTGACCGATATTGAATAAAATGACTCTTTTGAACAAACTGTTGTCTGTATTTTAGGAATGCTATCATTTCTTTCATCTTTGTACAAGTTTTTTTTTTATATATGGTATTGCAATGCAGTTGTGGTATGTTTGTTTGAGCATTGCTTTTATTGCTACAATCATATTATATTGCCCCCATACCACAGCATATTGCAATTTCTTTGGAGTACAATTTCTTCTGCTTTGGGGAGACTTGTACTTTTATTTCAGGGAATAACTTTAAAATTTTGAGCACTTCAAGCTTTGGAGATAATCACTTTTATTTTGAACATTGTGAAATCTCTTAAGCAGTGAAGTGAGCCTTTAAAGAAGATTTTCCTTTGATAATTTTATTTTGAGAAATGCGCCTCGTTGGAGGTCTTTTCATATTTAACCCTTGCGAAGTCTGTACTTGATATCGTGGTGAAATATGCGCCTCCGAAGAGGTCTTTATTTTGTTTTTTGTTTTACATTTCAACTTTGGTGAAGTGAAATTCCGAAGAGCGGTTGTTACACTTCAACACTTGGTGAAATGGGCCTCCGAAGAGGGCTTTTCACGTTTCAACACTTGGAAGTTTTATTTCAATCTCGGTGAAACGCGTGCCTCCGAAGAGGGCTTTGATTGCCTGGAAGTTACTCTCTCATGGTTGGAGGGTCATGATTTCTCCAATCTTTTTTGTTGAGTAGAGAACTTTCTTTTTTGCGGCATATGCCTCCTTAGAGGTCTTTATCCTTCGAAGAGTTGTGCCTCCGACGAGGACTTTTCCACGTTTCAACACTTGGAAGTTTTATTTCAATCTCGGTGAAACGTGAGCCTCTGAAGAGGTCTTTATCCTCCGAAGAGTTATGCCTCCGAAGAGGACTTTTCCACGTTTCAACACTTGGAAGTTTTATTTCAATCTCGGTGAAACGTGGGCCTTTGAAGAGGTCTTTATCCTCCGAAGAGTTGTGCCTCCGACGAGGACTTTTTCACGTTTCAACACTTGGAAGTTTTATTTCAATCTCGGTGAAACGTGGGCCTCTAAAGAGGTCTTTATCCTCCGAAGAGTTGTGCCTCCGAAGAGGACTTTTCCACGTTTCAACACTTGGAAGTTTTATTTCAATCTCGGTGAAACGTGGGCCTCTGAAGAGGTCTTTATCCACCGAAGAGTTGTGCCTCCGAAGAGGACTTTTCCACGTTTCAACACTTGGAAGTTTTATTTCAATCTCGGTGAAACGTGGGCCTCTGAAGAGGTCTTTATCCTCCGAAGAGTTGTGCCTCCGAAGAGGACTTTTCCACGTTTCAACACATGGAAGTTTTATTTCAATCTTGGTGAAACGTGGGCCTCTGAAGAGGTCTTTATCCTCCGAAGAGTTGTGCCTCCGAAGAGGACTTTTCCACGTTTCAACACTTGGAAGTTTTATTTCAATCTCGGTGAAACGTGGGCCTCTGAAGAGGTCTTTATCCTCCGAAGAGTTGTGCCTCCGAAGAGGACTTTTCCACGTTTCAACACTTGGAAGTTTTATTTCAATCTCGGTGAAACGTGGGCCTCTGAAGAGGTCTTTATCCTCCGAAGAGTTGTGCCTCCGAAGAGGACTTTTCCACATTTCAACACTTGGAAGTTTTACTTCAATCTCGGTGAAACGTGGGCCTTTGAAGAGGTCTTCTGCTGCTGCTGGTCTGCTTGCCCATATCTTCTTGCTAGTTTTCTGTACTAAGAATCCCTTGGTTCCACCGCAACATTTTCTTTTGCTAGCAGGTTGGTTTATCCAAAAGAATATACTCCAGCGCGATCCCTGATTGTTTGTTTAAAATAATTCTTTATAGGATTTGACCCTAGAATTTTTGTTGCTTGGAGCTTGCTTTTGAGTGATGCCAAGGATTATTCGGTATTGTGATTGGTGAATTTGATTTCAATTGCCTGCAAATTTAAATCGACATTTTAGCGATATACTTGAAGTACTTTAGATATCGAAATAAAAATGGGCAAACAGTAAAGAACACAAAATTCATAGTTTCTATCATTTATTTGCCCTGTTTTCACAATAGCCTTTAATACAAGAATGATATATCAAAGATTCCTTTACAAATTTGAAACAAGGCATTTAAGTAAAATATGCAATCAATTATTGTCATAGGATTTAGGAATTGATCTTTCAGCTTGGGGGAATCAAACGACGGCATTTTTCAGAACAGAAACTTTCTCTTGCTCTGAGGTTTCCCTTGAAGCATGAGCAGGTTTCTCTGTCTCATCCAATTTTCACCTGTCGGGTTAGAGTCCAATGTATTGTCCCTAATAATAGGCCCATCCTCCCCTTGTGTTACGGTTCCTTCATATGAGCCGTATTGACGAACAAGAACTGGTTGCCCCTGAATGGATGAGGATGGGTCATTCTGGTTCCCTTTAACATATTGTTGAAGTTTATTTCGTCTCAGCAACCCTTCAATCTCCTTTTTTAACTTGCGACACTAGTTAGTATCATGGCCAGGCTGATCATGAAATTGACAGAATTTCCCATTATAGGTTGCACCTCTCCCCATTGCTGGTGGTTTGGAATATTTGACAACATCCTTTGTTGCCAGGAAGATTCATTCCGGTGTATCTGTTAAGGGAGTGAAGCCTGTGGATTTGAAATGCCGGGCTTTCTTCAAGCCTCTTTGTTTTTCCTCATCATTGTTTTCTTGCCCTTGTTGAACCATCTCCGGAAAGTACTCTTCGTCATTGAAAGGTTTCAAGGGATAAACTTCAGCTACTTTTTCGAAAGTTTGCTTTGACAATCGTTCATGAAGAGTTGGCCGTGACTGTGAACCTCTTGTTTGGAGAGATGCCCCTGCAGTAATGCCAACTGCTCCTTGAGGAATATTCCATCCTTCCAAATCATGAGCATCTTCGGCGAGAATTTCAGTACTACTTTCTGGTCGTGGGTTACTTCCAAGCAATGCATTCATCTTTTCCAATACCATAGCACTTTGGGCTTCCATGTGTTGATATAATCCATACACCACAGCATTTAATTCAGCTCTTGTGACTCCAATACTAGAAGCCGCTTCACTTGGCATGGGAAAAATGGTGGCGTTGTCACTAGTATTTTGAGATCTAAAAGACTTACATTTCCTTCCAGGATCCATGATTTTCTGTTGGACTTTTGATTTGGAGGAAAATCCTTTTGACGAAGATTTGCGGAGCAAAAGTGAAGATAGCCCTGAGTTCAATTCTCAGTGAAAGCACCAAAATGTTAACGCTAAAAATTGAACGCTAACACCCCGGTGTGTAGAAGGTAATTGTGAAAGCACCACCCGATAGCTTGGGAACAGATTATAAGCAGATAATAGCAGAAAAGTAGTAAACAACAGCAATTTTATAGTGCTTCGGCTTAAGGAAGAGCCTACGTCCACTTTGGATATCTTTATTGACGATTTGATTACAAGTCGATACAATTACATTCTGATTACAACAAACTTCGAGTTACAAGTGACTTAGAACAAGTAGCCTAAACTTCAATGTCGATCCAAATCTTTGAATCCATGTTGGACATGTATGATTTCTTCGTGAAGTTCCTTGAAGCGTTCTTTGTATTTCAAAAGCTTTAAGTGTTGAAGTAGTTTGGAATGCAGCAGAGTAACGGCGCTTGAAATGAATGAGCCAAAAAAGTCCTTTACATGTTGGAGATGGTTGCGTATTTATAGGATTTCTCCGGAGTTAGGTCGTAGGTCGCGACCGACCTAAGTTAGGTCGTGGGTCATGACTGACCTAAGATGCACTGACTCCTCTTTCACAAGAACACACATGCTGATTTGCACAAGTCCAGGGTTGTGAGCGACCTACCCTCCAGTGGCATGGTATAGGCGGCTTCTCTTTTGATGCAGATAGGTCGAGAGCGACCTATCTTAGGTCGTTAGCAACCTATCATAGGTCGCGAGCACTTTCCTATAGCCATAGCTGGGGTCTTTAAGTCGTTGAGTTTCTTAGGTCGCGGCTTCCTTAGATCGAGTCAATCTTTAGGCCGCTATACCTTAGGTCGCAGCTACCTGTAGGTCGTTGGCTTCGTTAGGTCGCTTGCTATGTTAAACCGCTAAGTCACTCCATCCTCTAGGTCGTTAAAGCTTTTAGGTCACTAGGTCGCTTGGTCGTGCTATCTTTTAGGTCGCAGCTCTTTAGGTCGTGCCATCCCTTAGGTCGCAGCTCTTTAGGTCGCTAGGTCCTTGAATCAGCTAGGTCGTTGCAATCTCTTTAAGTCATAGGTCGCTTGCAGAAGGGAGTTAACATGTAAGATTATAAATCATCTAAGCACATGTGTTAGTTAGATAATTAAGGAGCATGACATGTGTCATTAGATTCAGTTTTTTTCCTTTTATTTTTATTTTTATCATTTCAGTTTATATAAGCTTTCCATCTACCATTCTCAACTTTTTCTTATTTTTATTTCTAACCAAACAAAATAAATCTTCAACTAAAAATTTGTTACTATAAAAACTGAGAAAAAAAAAGAGAAGAAAAAAAAACCATCTGTAAACATATATCCTCAAATCAAACGTAAATCTGAGGATAAAAAAAAACCATTTTTCCTCCAAAGTCTGTAATCTTTCCATATCAAAATGAAAATCAATCTCTGTAAAACCCTTTACCCCATAACCATCTTCAAACATTTTCAATCATGCATCATATGTTCACATGCAATTTCAATCTGTTCTAAAAACATGCATCTTCAAATCAATGCACCTGCCATTTTTATACAAAAGCAGATTTGAAAATCTGTTCTAAAGTCTAGAAATCAGGCTACTACATGCAAACGTGGGAGCAAATGCAAGTTTATAAATCAAAGCAACTCAGGTTTAAAAACAGAAGCATTTTCAAAATGGCTCTGTTTTCTGTTCAAGGTGAGTGATCTAACCCAGTTTGCTCTATTTTAAAGAAATGCCTGTGAGTAAATTTTAATCAGAAAATTTAAGTAAAATAAATTTGTGCATGAGAAATTTTTTTTAAGCTGGTGAATGTCTTGCATGTATAAATATATAGATGAAAATCTTAGTGTTTATATTGTTTTAAAACTGTGCATGTTCAATCTGTTTGATACTTCTCCGTATTTTCAAGTTACAGAGTAAATTTAAACAAAAAATTTCAAAATTTACTTAACAAATCACTGTTAAGCCTGAATCTTGATGAAGCGCTTACCTCTAGGTCACGAGCGACGACCTACTACAAGTCGCTGCCGCCCTCCACCATAAGTCGCGACCGACCTATCACAACCTTAAGTCGCGACCGACCTATCGCCACCTTAAGTCGCGGCCGACCTATCACCACCTTCCCTATCACCTCCTTAAGCCGCAACCCACGACCTAAAAACCCATCTCGCGAACATCGACCTAACTTTCTCCGTCCTAAACCATCCTCTCCACGACTTAAAACCCCCTCCGACCTAAGCCATCCTCTCCCATAGCCATGATTTAAAACCTCCGACCTAAACCTAAACGCGAACAACATTAAACCGCCTCCCCCAATTTCCAATAGGTCGCGAGATTTGTGCCGTGCTCTATTTCTTAAGTCGTGTTCTTTTTTCTTTAGGTCGCAGAGGAGAATGTTGAGTCATTTGTATTGTATAGCTCTATGTGGTGTCCATGTTGTGTTGTAATACATGTTACATTCGTTTGTACTGAGTTGTGTTGTGATGTATGTGTGTAATGTGAGTTGTAATCCTATAAATAGGGATGTGTTGGTCATTTGTAAGGTTGTTGAAATTTGAATAAAATTTGGGTTTGTGCTTTGTGCCTCCAATTTTAATTGGTAGTCGAGAATTATCTCCTATCTCCACTTCGGCATTCGAGTGCGCTCGAATCAACGAACGTTGAAGCCAATTCGCGGAATCAAGTGCGCTTGATCAACGCTCAAGAATTGTAGATCTTTCTTCACGGTATCGTGCGCGATCAACGTGTCGAAGATTGCTAAAATCTGGTATCTTCGTGATCAACGGATTTGGGCCTTTCGGTATTCTTCAATCCATCAATTCTTCGATGATTCACCGATTATTTCCGCTAATCGTGTGAGATCTTGGACGGATTCGATTTACATCATCGAATTCGCTTCCCACTCTGCGTCAGTTTGGTATCAGAGCTAGATCGCAAGAAGTTTGCATCATTTGGGGACTTGGGTTTCGAGAATTTGAAGTTTGGAGATCATATTTGCAATTGTTGAGAAGTTTAGTGTTCATCGTGTTCATCGTGAAGTTGCAACAAGTTGGGAGTTTCGATCCATCACACTTTGGATCAAAGTTCGGAAAGTGTTGGAAAAAAAATTTTGTGAGATTGTTTGAAGTTCAATCATGCCTCCGAGACGAGCTCAACGTCATCGAAATATCAATGCTTTGTATGGAAGAGAAGAAGCTGATGAAATGGAGCAACGAATCAATGAGAGTTTCACTGATAAGTTGAATGAAGGAATTGGTCGATTAGAGAGAATGATGCTTGAAATGAATCAAAGTAGAAGAAGAGTTTCACCTGAATCGAACCATGGGGGAAGTAGAGCTTCGATACATTCAGATCGGGAGAGAAGAGAAGATCAAGATCATAGAAGTGTTGACAATCGTGATAAGAATGTTGATCGAAGGAGTGGTAGTAGAGATGTTGGAGGTCATGATCGACATCGATATACTTCAGATTTTGATGAGGAGTTTGATGGTGATAGGGGAAGTGTTCGATATCGAGATAGAGATCAAACACGACGTCAGTATCGAGATGTAGAGGATGGTCGTAGATGGGAATCGGGAACGAAGATGGAAATTCCAGAGTTCAAGGGTGGAATGGTTGCAGAAGAATTCTTGGACTGGTTGTCTAATGTTGAGGAGATCTTTGATTTCAAGGAGATTCCGAAAGATCGTCGAGTGAAGTTGGTTGCTACTAGGTTGAGGGGAAGAGCTATAGCGTGGTGGCAGCAAACCAAACTTACACGAGAACGGATGGGGAAGTCGAAGATTGTTGATTGGGAGAAAATGAAGAAATTGATGAAAGCTACATTTTTACCTTACAATTATCAATCACTCATGTATCAGAGGTTGCAGAACTTGAGGCAAGGAACGAAACTGTTAATGATTATGTTGACGAGTTTTATCAACTGATTGCTCGAAATGACATTATGGAGACAGAGGAACAGTTGACTGCGAGGTTTGTTGGAGGTTTGCGAATGCAGATTCAGGATATGGTTAATATGTTCGATCCAAGATCTGTGGCGGAAGCACACCAAAAGGCGTTGGCTTGGGAGAAGCAGGGAAGGCACGGAGATGGTGTGTTTACTAATTCTAACAATCAAGTGAAGGGTATTAGCGGAAGTTCTACTGTTCCTAAAGCTGTTACAAAACCAGTTGTGAAGGAGGGTGAGAAGGCGAAGGTTAACAATGGTTTCAAATGCTATAATTGCCAGGAGATGGGTCATAAGAGTAACGAATGTCCAAGGCCAAAGAAACGAACGATGATTGCTGAGGTTGAAGTTAAGGATGTTGGTGAAGGTGATTCTAGTCCAGTTGAGGAGGACGAACAAGATATCGCGTCAGGAGATGAAGGCTGTAATCTAATGATGTGGAGGTCTTGTTTAACACCAAAGCAAGAGGATGAAGCTAGTTGGTTGAGGAGTAACATTTTTCAATCTACATGCACTATTCTGGGAAAGGTGTGTAAATTCGTGATAGATGCAGGAAGTTGTGACAATATTATCTCTACTGAGGCTGTGAGGAAGCTGAAGTTGAAGACGGAGAAACACCCTAATCCTTACAAGTTAGCGTGGCTGAGAAAAGGAGGAGAGGTGAAGGTGGATAGGCGAGTTTGAGTTCCATTTTCTATTGGGAAGAAATATAAAGACGAGATTTGGTGTGATGTAGTTGAGATGGATGTTTGTCATTTGCTTTTGGGAAGACCGTGGCAGTATGATCGAGCAGTGCAGCATGACGGACGAACCAATAGCTACAGTTTTATGTGTGAAGGCATTAAGATTATTTTAGTTCCAAAGAAGAGACAACAGAGAGAGAGCAAATCTGAGGAGATTGAGGAGCTGAAAACTTTATTGACTTTGAAAGAATTTGTTGATGAAGTAGAGGAGAGTCCTGAAGTGTTTTTGTTGATCGGACATGAAGCTACTGAATCAGTTGAAGTTCCAGAGGAAGTGAAGCCGTTATTGGAAGAATTCAGTGATGTGTTTCCGGAGGAGTTGCCAAAGGAGTTACCGCCGTTAAGGGATATTCAATATCAGATTTATCTTGTGCTAGGATCAGTGTTACGTCACAGGCCACATTACCAGATGAGTCCCAAGGAGCATGAGGAACTAAGAAGGCAAGTGGAGGAGTTGTCAGAACAAGGGCGTGTTCAGGAGAGTTTGAGTCCATGTGCTGTGCCAGCCTTATTGGTACCAAAGAAGGATGGGACGTGGAGGATGTGTACGGACAGTCGGGCTCTAAACAAGATCACTGTGAGATACAGATTTCCTATGCCGAGGTTTGATGATTTGATTGATCAGTTGAGTGGGGCTGTTGTGTTTTCCAAGATTGACTTGAAGAGTGGATACCATCAAATTCGTATTCGACCAGGCGATGAGTGGAAGACTGCTTTCGAAACCAGGGAAGGTTTATACGAATGGTTGGTTATGCCATTTGGTTTATCGAATGCCCCTAGTACTTTCATGAGAGTGATGAACCAAATTTTTAGACCATTTGTTGGGAAGTTCGTGGTTGTTTACTTTGATGATATTTTGATTTATAGTGGGAGTACGGGCTAACACATCCAGGATTTGCGAGAAGTATTGTTGATTCTACGACTAGAGCAGTTTTATGCAGCAACAAAGAAGTGCCTGTTTATGACGGACAGTGTTTTATTTCTGGGGTATGTTCTGTCAAAGGAAGGAATTCAAGTGGATGAAAATAAAGTGGAAGCTGTCAGGAGTTGGCTACAACCGAAGACAATTACTGAAGTGCGAAGTTTTCATGGGTTGGTGTCTTTTTATCAAAGATTCATTCCACACTTTAGCAGTGTGATGGCACCAGTAACCGATTGCATGAAAGGAAAGAAGTTTGTATGGTCAGAGGAAGCAGGGGTTACCTTTGAGAAGATCAAGACACTCTTAACGACAGCACCAATTCTGGTACTACCGAATTTTCAGTTGTTGTTTGAATTGCATACTGATGCTTCGAAAGTGGGAATTGGTGGAGTATTGAGCCAGAATGGAAGACCAGTTGCTTATTTCAGTGAAAAATTGTCTGGAGCCAAGTTGAGATATATCACTTATGATGTAGAGTTTTACGCGATTATTCAAGCGGTGAAGCACTGGCGACACTACCTGTTTCAGAAGGAGTTTGTTATTTACACTGATCATGAGGCATTGAAACATCTACAAGGGCAGGACAAGATTTCCGCGAGACATGCATCGTGGATAGTATATCTACAGCAATTTACTTTCATGGTAAGACACAAATCAGGGGTGACAAATTGTGTAGCGGATGCTTTGAGCAGGAGAAGTTTTTTATTGACGACAATGAAGGTTGAGGTGACAGGATTCGAATTATTGCTAGAGTTGTTTGAGGAGGATCCTTACTTTGCAAAGTTTGTTGAGAAAGTTAAGGATGGGGATATTGATGAATTTGTATTGGTTGATGGATTCTTGTTCAAGGGGAATCGATTATGCATACCAGACTACAGCTTTAGAATGAATATTATCAAAGAGTTACATGACGAAGGCCATGTAGGCGGAAATCATACATTAAAGTTGATTTCTCAATCTTATTTTTGGGCGTCGATGAGAAAAGAAGTAGAGAGATTTATGGAGAGATGTCACATCTGTCAGGTTTCGAAGGGAACGGCTACGAATGCGGGATTATATATGCCGTTACCTGTGCCTACCAGACCATGGGTTGAAATCAGCATGGATTTCGTTTTGGGTTTGCCTAGAAGTCAAAGGGGAAATGATTCTATATACGTTGTAGTGGATAGGTTTTCGAAGATGGCACATTTTATAGCCTGCAAGAAGACAGCGGATGCAGTTCGAGTGGCTCAATTATTCTTTAAAGAGGTGTATCGATTGCATGGTTTACCAGAATCTATTGTTTCTGATCGAGATACCTGATTCCTAAGCCATTTTTTGTTGAGATTGTGGAGGATGGTTGGAACGAAGCTGAATTTTAGTAGCGCTTATCATCCGCAGACAGATGGGCAAACAGAGGTGGTTAACCGATCGTTGGGAAATTTATTGAGATGTCTTGTGAAATAAAATTTGAAAAGCTAGGATTTGAAATTATGTCAAGCTAAGTTCGCACACAATCACGCAGTCAATCGAAGTATTGGATTCAGTCCATTTCAAGTTGTATATTCATCCATTCCAAAGGGACCGTTGGATTTAACGACAGTGCCATATCAAAAGGGAGTTGTTAAGCGGGCTAGTGATTTGGTGAATGAGTTACAGGAATTCCACAAAGTTGTACAGGAATGATTCCGTAAGACGAATGAGAAGTATAAACAAATGGCGGATAAGAAATGAAGAAGTGTTGTCTTCAAAGAAGGGGATTTGATTTACGCGGTTTTGACGAAAGATCGTTTTCCAGTAGGAACTTACAATAAGTTGAAAGCTCGAAAATTTGGTCCAGTAGAAATCTTAAAGAAGATCAATGATAATGCGTATCGGTTAAGATTGCCGGAAGAGGTTCATACTTCTGATGTTTTCAATGTCAAACACTTAATTCCATATTATGGAGAGGAACTTGACGAAGATGACGTGAGTGTGAATTCGAGGACGAATTCCTTCCAACAAGGGGAGGATGATGAAGCGCTTACCTCTAGGTCGTGAGCGACGACCTACTACAAGTCCCTGCCGCCCTCCACCATAAGTCGCGACCGCCCTATCACAACGTTAAGTCTCCACCGACCTATCACCAACTTAAGTCACGGCCGACCTATCACCACCTTAAGTCGTGGCCGACCTATCACCTCCTTAAGCGGCGACCCACGACCTAAAAACTCATCTCGCGAACACCGACCTAACTTTCTCCGACCTAAACCATCCTCTCCACGACTTAAAATCCCCTCCGACCTAAGCCATCCTCTCCCATAGCCACGATTTAAAACCTCCGACCTAAACCTAAACACGAACAACATTAAACCACCTCCCCCAATTTCCAGTAGGTCATGAGATTTGTGCCGTGCTCTATTTCTTAAGTCGCATTCTTTTTTCTTTAGGCCGCAGAGGAGAATGTTGAATCGTTTTTACTGCATAGCTCTATGTCGTGTCCATGTTGTGTTGTAATACATGTTACATTCGTTTGCACTGAGTCGTGTTGTGATGTATGTGTGTAATGTGAGTTGTAATCCTATAAATAGGGATGTGTTGGTCATTTGTAAGGTTGTTGAAATTTGAATAAAATTTGGGTCTGTGCTTTGTGCCTCCAATTTTAATTGGTAGTCGAGAGTTATCTCCTATCTCCACTTCGGCATTCGAGTGCGCTCGAATTAATGAACGTCGAAGCCAATTCGCGGAATCATGTGTGCTTGATCAACGCTCAAGAATTGTAGATCTTTCTTCACGGTATTGTGCGCCATAAACGTGCCGAAGATTGCTAAAATCCGGTATCTTCGTGATCAACGGATTTGGGCCTTTCGGTATTCTTAAATCGATCGATTCTTCGACGATTCACCGATTATTTCCGCTAATTGTGTGAGATCCTGGATGGATTCGATTTACATCATCGAATTCGCTTCCCACGCTGCGTCAAATCCTCAAATGTAGTGGGTTTATGTAAACATGAATTAAGGTTTAAATTTTATTCAAAAGGAACTTATTCAAAAATCTTCTGAATCAGGAAGTTACGGTGAAAAATTTTTAGAATCACGATAAAATCAAGTATTGTAATTAGATGATTCAATTTTACATCTTGAATCAACTTGGTAAAACATGATTTTTAAAGTAAAAATCAGGTTTTTTAAATTGGTTTTGAGGAAATATTTGGATGTTGACCTGATGACTGTCTTGGGCAAATATTGAGTGACTGGGTCGATTCTAGGGATCGAGCTTTGGGTTGTGGTTGTAATGGAGATCGATGTATCTGAGAAAATTAGTGGAAGTGAAAATCATTCATGAGGAATTTGTAATTGGTGAAAATTAGGGTTCTACTCTGTGTTTTGGTCGCATCTAGAATGGAGTGACTGTAAATTGAGGAATGGATCGAGTTGCGTGAGAATTAAGGGGTAGCTGCATGGTTGGGTCGCGGTGGTGTGGAAGAAGTTGCGTAAAGATCGATGGTCAGAATCGTGATGATTTAGGGGGTTTTCTGGTGAAGTTATGGTTCAGGTTCGACAGTGCTACCGCGATTTTGTTTTGAGCTTTATAATTGTGGTTTGAGGGTCGGAAAGGGGTGTGTGCTCGCTCGCCGACCTGTAGAGGGTATCGACGTTGGTGGCGATGTCGCTGGTGAACTGTGCACGTGCACAGTAACTTTGTTGTGCCGGAAGTTTGTTGGGTAAAAGCTTCGTGTGAAATGATGGTATGTGCGTTCTTGACTTCGAGCTTCTTGTGGGAATGTTGATAAGGATGTATCGGGTATTGGCTCGAGGAAATGCTATCTGGTCTCGGGATCGTTAGTAAGGACATTATGTTATAAACTAGAGAGTACTGAGTTTTAAAGGTAATAAGAATGAGATCAAATTTGGTTACAAAATCTTTATTGCTGAGAAAAAATAAAGATACAAAGAAAGGGGTTTTCAAGTAAATAGTGTTAGCAAGGTTTAAGCTTTAATACATAAGAGGTTTATGTGATTTTGAATAAAAATTGATTTCTTATATTTTCATGTAAATAAGATTTAAATGATGATTAAATTCTTGATTTAGATAGGAATTTAGCTTTCACTAATTAAGGGTTAAGCTAATTAATTAAAGATTAATTAATTTACAGTTGAGGATTGTTAATAGTAAATGAAGGATCATTAACTAAGGATTATCAGGTGATTAATTAATATAATTAATTTAAGTTGATTAATTAGATTAATTAATTAGAGATAATCAATCTATAGAATTGTTTAAGTATAAATAATTTGTTAAGTAATGAAAGGGTTAATTACTCTGTAGTTAATTAAAGTAATATGATTAGTCAAGTTAATAAATTGGTTTGATTAATTTAAGATAATCACATGATGGTTTGTTAAATTATAGTTACTGAATGTAACTGGAAGAGAGTGATTACTTAGTAAAGTAATTAATGGATAATTACTGGATATTAATTGAATGGAAATGATGATGGAAATGATTTGGGTTTAATTATCTTGTGTGATTAAATAGAAGGGTAATTACTTGGTAGAAGTAATTAATAATAAATTACTTGGTGTAATTAATTTAAAAAAATTAATTAATAAAGTTATTTGAAGACAATTAAGTAATGTAATTAATTAGGGTAATTAATTACTAATGTGATTAATCATGGCTGATTAATGAATAGTTATTTTACGGTTAATTATTAAATGTGATTAATAAATATTTAAAGAAGAAATTAAGGAGCATTAATTAATATAATTAATTATATTGAGGGTTGATAAATCAGGATTAATTAATCAATAATAAGTGATTAAAGTGTAGTTGATTAATGTAATTAGTTAAGGATTAATGTAATGTAATTAAAATATAACTAATCAAGGATGATTAATTAAGATTTAAAATTTGTGGATTATTAATTAATTGTTTTGTCATTAATTAACGATTAATGAGCAAGATTTAGAAGTAATTGAAGTAATAAATTCATTAGTGGTTAATCAAATTAATTACAGATAATGTGAATAAATCTTGCGTATGAATGATTGAATTATTGAGTTTGCTTAGATATTTGGTATCTCTAGTATCTGATGTGTGATACTATGTGATATCTTATGATGGGCTAAACAGTGACATGCTGTGTTTATAATTGAATTGTATTTAATTTGAATAACGTGGGTTAAGATGGTATTGAATTCGAAGAGATCGGAGTCGGGTATTGGTTAATACCCGAAACCACTTCGATTCCTTATAGATTGATATGTGAAACCAATAAGCTGGTTTGGAATGTTTTAAGTGAATTGGACCCTTTAATCTAAGTTTTGACACTTAGAAATTGATGTGTGAAATATATGATGTCTATAACAACTTGTGAAGTTGTAAAGTGATATAAGTTACCCGGGTTCATATATGTTGTATGCTTTTGTATTTAATGTTAGATGGGTTTACTCACACTGGTTTCCAGCCTGACCGGGGTGTTACTTTGATGTAATGCTCGGGTCAAACCGAGTATTAAAGATTTTCAGGTAAGGACGTTTTGGAGCTCAGGAGGCGAGCTGGATGGTAGGGACGTATGGAGAGTTTCCACTATGATATTGTATATATCTGAGACATGTTAAATTATATCTGTCCAATGTTGTATAAAAATTTTGCAACTCTGACATATCGATGTAAATTGATAAATACAGTTTTCTTTGGTATAACTATTATTATTGATATTATATTTTATCCGCTGCGAATGTGAGATTGTGTGTTTCTTTTTCGTTCTTCTTCTAACTCTTTCTTCTTTTCTCTAACTATTTGGAATTTTCGGGATCGAAAATTTCGGGTCGTTACACATTTCGATCATTAGTTATTTATCTTTTGGGCAGACTCAATATAGCTTGATTCTTCTACTTTTTTCCGTTGATCTAGATGAAGAAATCTATAGACGAATTCTAGAGATTGAGAGTGTTTTAGAACCATAAATCTTCCCATATGCCTATATATACAAGGGAACATCATAGAAGGGGATCAAACTATTTCACCAGGGAGAGCTCTACCACACCATGAACTAATATTAAAATTAGATTTTGACTTCATTATTGTAAGTATCTCTGGAGATAATGAAAATCAATAATAATAATAACTGATTAAAATAGAAAAAGGGGTTGCCGAACCAGTGTAAAATTTCTTTTTTCCTTTTTCTAGGTTTCCTTTTAATTTTTTTTTAATATTTAGTCATATTTGGACCTGAGATACAACAGATAAGACTCGTAGTTAGCACGAATCAGAAGATAAATCCGCGTCTAACATCATTATCGATTACATTTAATATTTTTTGGTTGTCCATAGTTTCTATAGGGTTGATAGATAATTTTTAGTAAATAATTTCCTCATAACTTTTATGTACTCTATATGAGCAGACTAAGTGACCGTATGGTGATAACACATATAGCTACACGAAGAGGAGCATGAGGCTTACTATTTTTATGTAGTACTACTATGGAGAAACTACTTATAGTATGTTCTTTAGTACTGAGACCATTCAACACTTATGTATACATTTAGGGGCAATTTTTGTTTATGTAGTCATTTTTGTACTCAAGATATACTAACTCATATTTTCTTTTAGAATATGGTCTAATAAACCATATTGCACTTTGATCATGGTTAATTTTGTTAATTTTTTTGCTACATATGATCAAATCTATTATCTCTCTGATTAGCTACCAAAAGATGTATTAAATCATATTTTCTTTCGGAATGTGGTCTAATAAACGATATTGCACTTTGATGATGATTGATTTTGGTTATTTTTTGCTACATATAATCAAATCTAATAAACCATATTGCACTCATATTAGCTACCAAATAACTTGTGATGTACCTTTATGGGTTTAGAGGTTCAGGAGGTATTAAAAATAAAAGGTAACTCAAGATTTTCATTGCTGAACTCGCATAAAATTATATAATTTTTTTATATTTAGCCATGATCTTGCTTTATAACTAAAAAATTCTTAGTTAACTTTGAAAAAGGTAAAAAAAAAGTTTTATATAATTCCACAAGGGGTAAAAAAATTCTTTCTTTTTTATCGGTTAATTTTTTCCATAAAGATATATGAACCATGTCCTCTAAACAAAATGTTCTTACCTTTGGCAATTGATATAATTCAAACTACAAAATTATTTTATTAATTATTACACCGTATTATCTTAGAATGCACAAAATCGAATTTGCATGTTGAACTAAACACTTTGCCTGGTCCTTGTAGGTATGGGTCAAATGAAGTAAACTCACATTCAACCATATATGAGGTTGAATTTGATCTAGTTCTTATTATGTGTTGGGTCAAGTTAAACATGATTGGAACAGGTTATGTAAACCTAATACATAAACATTAAATTAACATTATAAAAATAAAATAAAATATTAAAATATTCTAGTTCAAAACACAAATTTACAATTTTATAATGCATTGCATGCAAAATATATCACGTAGAATTGACTTTATATATTTAAAAAGAGTTTTATTTCATAACATATTATAAAGCACTGATGCAGTACGCATGTACATTTGAAATGTTCCACGGTCTCAACAAATCATATTTTGAGTTTAATTGTTTTAGTTTGAGATGATTCTTTTAGATGAGCATAAAATTGCTATGAATAAAGAATTTTGAATAGTAGGACCACATTTTTTGTTTAACAATCAATGCTCTAAGTTTGACTAGTGTTGAGAGTTTGAAATTTTGTTTTTTCTTTTAAGTAAGAGCTCTATCAATTAAAACATGGTTGAATTTGAGTAAGATATTACAGTTAACCGACATAATATGAGTTACAAATTGTTACCTGTATCCAAGAAGGACTAGGTTTGATTGGATTATATTCACTCAGGATTGATCGAATAAATAGATAGGATTAGATTCAACATGGAATATGGGTTTTCCTCGTATTATCAAAACTTGGAAATAGTCATATAGGAACATGTATTTTAAACAAGGAGTTCTATAATATAATACAAAAACCATGAAACTATAAAATATTTAACAATTATGAAATATGCTAGTTGGCACTGATATAAAAGCAAAAAATTTAAGTTGGTACCCTTGAAATCTATTACATATTTACAAAACTGGAAAAAAATCATTCACTTTTCTTTTTTAATTGATTCTTTTAGAACTAATATTCAAATCTTATTTTCTTATACCATACCACCATTGTACTTTAATTGTGTATTAAATTCCTAATTAATCAAATTCCATTAAGTTCTTATCATACATTCTTTATTCCCTCCTTCTACAGCTCTCCGAAAACTTCCATTAATAAATTGGATTTTCAAATAAATATGAAAGTCCCTTTAAAAATTTCCACATCTTCAAGGTGAATCAATTATGGATGTATGATCTTATGGAAAGTTTCAATTCTAAGTATCTTCTCTGAATTGACAAAACCTTTACAGCAGGTAATCATTTTAGTTCAATTTTGATTTGATAATTGTAGATGGTAACCCTAATCATTTAATTTTGATTTTGTAAGATGGGATTTTAGCACCTATAAAGGTTTGAATGCCTAATTTCAAGTTTAATAATCTGCCTTAGAGTTATTCGTTTTTGGGGTTAATATGTTGTTTTTGCATCGTTTACATTGGGTTAAAGGTGAGTGGACTAGAATTCTTCTAGTAGATGGTTTCTATATGGTCGTCAATAAAATATTTAATACCGCAATATTTTTTAAGATCCTCATAATAAACTGCTCTTTTCCTTACCTATTAATTTTTTGTATATAGTCATGTTTATTTTTAATACTTTACAATATAATATTGGTTGTTCCATTCGTGACATTATTCAGGTTAAATTTCATTTAATATATTTAATTTCAAGCATAATACTAGTTGCTTCATGAATGTTTTCATTGTCGATTTGAATTTTGAATTATTGAATAAGACAACATAAGGAAACGAAAAATTTGGATAAACACTTTTGTATCTTAAAATTGATTATTTGGATTGATATGTGGTCAATGACGATGACTTATATGATTAACAGTAACACTTTTGTGATATAATATTTTAACACATTTCAATTCAACCTGTGATTGGTGCTCCCTACCTCCTTTAGGTATGAAGATTTACTTATTAAGCCAAAATTTTCTTCTAACTGCTCTCGTGTGTGTATAATGAAGTTGAACAAATATAAATTTTATAGTTCTTCCAATTATATAAAATATTGGTGTTCATATAATAGATGGCGAATTATATTTCGCTATCAGTCACTTTTTTGTATCATTTTATGATTGGAGTATATATAGACTCAAATTGCCTTATTATTTATTATGATGGTTTGATATGAAGTTTTTGTGATGGAATAATATAATGCTTATATGAAAAAGAAGTTTATATTTCATTTTTTTCTCAAAGAGTGAGGATACACTATTTAAAATGTGTAACGACCCGATTTTTCAATGCCCGAAATTCGACAACAATACTTTCACTATATCAAATGCCGAGCAATCGAATGCCCAAAAACCAAACCATTAGGGTTAAAGAAGAAGGAGGTAGAAGAAGAGAAAACAAAACAACAACAGAATCTTACCATCGCAGCGGAATAAAATATAATAGATAATAATTGATCTTTACAAAAAAGAAACTGTATCTGTTTATACATTACATCATCAGAGTACACCAATATCAAAACAATTTCTGGACAGTTATATTAACTTGTCCTCACAAAAGCTGACTATACAGCTTTCACTGCACAGCGGATTTTAAATCTAAGGAAATACGCCTTGTCATTAGGCTCGTCTTCTAAGCTCCACAACATGCTTTCCTGTATCTATAATACTCGGTCTGACCCGAGTATTATAGTTAAATAACATCCGCGTCAGTCTGGAAAACCAGCATAACAAAACACAAACAATTGGATTATTAAAGTTTTGAAAAATCATTTCAAAATCAAAGGTATCTCGTAAAAACATGCCTCAAATAAAAATGCCGGGTTTTTATCTTACAATAACCAAAACATTTTTATCAAATCCGTCTGATATTATTATAGTGTCTATAGAAAGTAAAAATAGAATCTAGCTGAAAAGCTTGCATCTCACGTTTCAGCAATAGTTAGGCACAATCAAAACCGTATAGGCGCTTACTGGAGATTGGATTTCATACAATGGCAGTGCTACTGGGGTACCACCCGTCATAGTACGTGGTCAAGATCATCGTACCAAGGATCCACCCTGATCCCCTGCATTACAAGACCAGAGCTACCCTTACTGGATAGTCCAAATAAGTTCACTCCATGGTTGGGATCAGCAACCGCCCACACAGCTGAAATAAGGGACATCTAGAATGGGGTGACCTTACCCTTATTGGTTGCTAGCCACATAGCCTTTTGTACACCTCCCTTGGTTTAGCCATTCCCGGTTGATGAGGCTCGAGGCTATGCGTTACCTTTTCAGCACACATTCATCTAGAATGCTCACCATCCTCCTGACGATGTTCTGAAAGCATTCATCCATACAAGTCCGTTCCGGGTTCGAACAGAACCGAAGGCACTACTCCTACTACATCCATTTTGGAATCACCATTAGGATTAGTAGCGATTAGCCATTGCACTTCACT
Source organism: Allium cepa (assembly GCA_030765085.1). NCBI lineage: Eukaryota > Viridiplantae > Streptophyta > Magnoliopsida > Asparagales > Amaryllidaceae > Allium > Allium cepa. Next base: position 917,909,002 of record CM060929.1, on the reverse strand, counting down.
GCTCCATCTTTAACTCTAAGCTCTTGTCTTCTTCATAGAAACGTTCAAACCGGATCGAAGTGGTTTTCGAGAAATAAATCCCGATCCCGGCCTCTTCGTTATGATCGGCGCATTGGACAATATTGATAGTCGGTTATTTAACTATCAAATAACATCCACAAACAACCATCAGACTTTAAATAATTTTTCAAATTATTTATTCCAAAATATCTTCGCAAGCTATTTTCCATACTTCAACTCTTTGAAAATAGTTTCAAATCACTTTCTTCTTACAGAATAAATTTCCAAATATTGTCTATTCCCACTGAAAATATCCAAGTCTAAATACTTTAGACTGCAAAATAGTTTAAATTTCTTTATCCAACTTTATACTTTAAAACACTTAAAATAGAAACAATTTAAAACACTTTATGTAAAATACTAACTAGGATATTTTCTAAAATTCTCATATAAAACATAAGCCAAAACAATTTTAAAATAAAAATAAAAATTATGAAATTCTATACAAGTTTACAAATAAAAACTACTTTATAAAATATAAATATTAATAATATCTTTTTAAATAATAATACCAATTAACATTTCAAAATAATTACTACTATTACTAATTTAATAAATATTTTCCTTTAAAATTTTAAAAAACTTTAATAATAATTTCTCAAAAAAAATCTTTTAAAACAACTTTAAAACTTTTAACTTATACTAAAAATCTTGCAACGACCCGATTTTTCGACTTCCGAAAGTCGACATTTATACGTCATGCCGGAAAAACGAACCATTAGGGTTTTAAGAGGAAGAAGATAGAAGAAGAAACAAAAATAATAACAGAATCTCATCATTTCGCAGCGGAACAACATATAATAGATAAATGAATAATCTTTAAAACAAAAGAACTGTATATGTTTTACAGCACAACTTCATCAGAGTACAACAACTTACATAACACACAACTGGACAATTATATGAACTTTTCCTTACAATTGAATAAACAGCGGAAAAGGTAATAGTATATGAAAGTACGCTTCGCCATCCAACTCATCTCTTGAGCTCCATAGCAACTTCTGAATTCCAGAATAGTGATAACTTGACTCTAGGCTGCCCATGTGGAAAATTATGGTTACCCAGAGTTTAGAAAGGGAACAATAAACTCCAGGTCGGTCATGGGACTGGTGTGAGAACTTAAAAACAGTTATTATCACAAAGAAAGGAAGACAAACTCGCTATGCTTTTGGAAAATGAAACTACCATAAGGCCTCCCGCCACACACACAATGCAAACGCAGAATTGGAGGAGATTTCTCCACATGATAGTCAAACATGCTTGATACGCAAAATCTCTCTAATATTATCATTAGTGCATAGTATGGAAAACATTTCAAAAGTATAATATTAATCTTAACCAGCATACAACCATTATTGTATGCCTACTATAGCTACCATGTTCAATAGCTGGTTACTGCCACATTCCATGGCAGGTTATACAACTAAAACCGTACAGGGCTCGTATTGTTTCTTTGGATTTCCAATAAATGGTCAGGCTAAGGAACTTCCTTATCGAATGGAACGCCATTGGAAAAACGTCCCCTAGAACCATCCCTCAGTTCTCTGCTAACACAAGTCCGAGTTACCCCACGCTGTAATACAGTTATCACATGAGTAACTACCACAAGTATGCCATCCCCGGTCGTTACCGACCTTTATCCCGGGATCCCGACTACCAACAATCACATAAGTATCTAGGCTCCATACCATGATACCACTTTCAAAATTAACATAAGGAAATATCTAGGCTCCATACCGTGATACTACTTTTTATCCAGAAGAAAATGGACATACCCTGAGGGCGCTACCCCCAAATTATCTTGCTGCAACATTCCTGTTTCGACCATTACCAGGTTGTGAGGTCCTGATTCAGTCTCATCCACAAAGCTATGATTTTCATAAAATCCATGCTTCGATCAACAAAAGATCAGCAGCACTTCGCATGCCACATTACCAAATTGGGAATATATCACTAGTTACCATCAACTACATTACCTCTGAGCTCGTACGTCTCAGAGAAGGGTGTTAAGCTAAGAGAATAAATTATCCGCCACCAATAGAAATGTATTTGATAGAAACCAGCTTTACATCTCAAAGTGTAACGTCAGACACACGTCCATACAAGTCCGTTCCGGGATCGAACGAAACCGAAGGCACTTCAAAGAATCCCTTGCAAATCCAGATATTCACTAATCACGTCCGGACCCCCCATCACAAAAGGTGATAAAACCTCTATACCGGAGCAACTCAGTGCAGAGACATTCGACAGGTAATCCTTTCGCTTTCGAAAATACCCGGTCTTCAACACCATCTTCAAATGCAATCTCATTTCATAGTATCATTATTCGGAATGGGTTTTATGACATAAAGTCCTGTCCCGGCTTAACCCAATAATGAGCGCTTATATTGAAAACAATTCAAGTGCCATTTCAAAGGCCAACATTGATAGTCGTTATTTAACTATCAACAACATTCACAACAATCATCAAGCCTCAATAATTTCCCAAATTGTTTATACCGATAGTTGGTTATATAACTATCAAACAATATTCACAACAACCATCAAATTCAAATAATTTTCCCAAATTATTTATTTTCAAAATATCTTCGTAATATAAAATTTTAACACTTCAACCATTTGAAAAAAAAATTCAAATCATTTTTCACCTTTCAATCTTTTGAAAACAAATTTCAAATCACTTTTCACTCTTGGAATAAGATTCCAGATATTATTTATTTCCACTTAAAGTCTGCCGAGTTCAAATACTTTAAAATGCTTTAAATCACTTATCCAAAATATTCGTGGAAATATTTAGAATAAAAACTATTTTAAAAGACTTGCTTAAACGTTTGTTATGAAAATATTGTACTAATATCTTATATAAAACTTCAAGTCCAAAACTAACTTTAGAAATAAAATTAGTAGATAGGGTATATATATTAAAATTACCATTTTCTAAAAACAAATATTATTTAAATCTTTAAATAATCACTTCTATAATTAATAAAAAAAAACTTTACTTTAAAGATTTTCAAAATAATTTAAGAAAATAATTTCTCCAAAAATACTCTTTTTAAAACCATCTCTAGAACTTTAATTTATACTTGAAAGCTACTTTGAAAACATACTCGGCTTTTCAGGGAAAATACGCATTCCATTTCAAAATGGTCCATTTAAACCAATTAATAAACCCTTTTCGATTTATTTTAATTTACATTCCAAATCTGTTAATTCCTCTCCAAACTTTTAGAAGTAACCAAATGTTTATTTTAAAAAAAATTCCTTTCCTTTATAAATTCCCATTGTGAAATTAGATTTCCAAATATCAACTGATATACGATTTTTAAATCGATTTTCAAATATTCACTTTCAAACACCAAATCAAATTTATAATTGATTTCCAAATTTATTTCAAATACCAAATCAAATCCCAAATTGATCCAAACATTTATTTCAAACACCAAATCGATTTCAGAATTGATTTCCCAAAATTTATTTTTTTAAACACCTAATCAATTTTAAATCGGTTTCCCAAAAATTTATTTTCAAACACCGTATCAAATTCCAAATTGATTTCCAAATTTATTTTCTTTTAAAATAAATCCCTTTATTTCTTCCAAACTATTTAAAAATTCGAATTTTAAATACATTTTTCAACCTTTGAATAATATTACTCGAAATCCATTTATTAAACCTTTTTCCCATATCTTCGAATTTAATTCAATAGGATTCAAAAATAAAACTTTATCCTTTTAAAATTCCTTCTTTTAAATTTATCCAATTGTCAAAAATAAATTATACTATAAACTTTCATCTTGAATTTTAAAAATCCAATTCTATTTATTTCAGGTATCCTACGATATCAAAAATATATTTGGCTAAATTATAGCCTTCAACGATTTCAATCACAAATATGATCACACGCAGATTATAAATAAATCAACACACAACATATGAAACAAATTCAAATGTTTTGAGGAATCCAGTTGGATCCCACCAACCTGTTTCCATGCATCCACAGACGTTAGCACAACAATTAAATACCAATTCCACTTCGAGGTAGAATATCGCGGTATATGGGATTTATAAAATATCATCCGCTATTATACGGCGCATAGGGTCTCATCGGCTATATAATGCGGGAAATTAATCACTCCAAATACATATATAATACCAATTCCACTTCGTGGTGGAATATCGCGGTATATGGGTTTAATATAATATCATCCGCTATTATGCGGACCATAGAGTCTAATTAAATTCAATTGATAACAACCATCATCCAAGCACATAATCAACAATTTTAAATTTAACTATTTAAATTTAAATCGAAAAAATTCGATTGGGTGAGAAGTTCTCAACTTTGCTTATGCATGCAAATTCATTTTCAACTCACTTCCATTCCAGCTTGATCCTCTATAATTTTTAGACCTTGTATAATCAATTATATAAAATTTCATCAATATTCGAACAATCGAAAAATCAATTATTGTTTAATAATTTAATTAACTGATAGTTTTACCTAAACCAATTTCTCCTTTAATAAATTAAATTTTAACAACTTTTTGAACATTTTAAAAATTCCAATATATTTTCCAAAGTCAGGTGTGTATATACATATATATACATTTCTGTTTTCTACATGTATATATTTTTAAAATTTGGAAAACTGCATATATAATTTTCTCACTGCATATAATTTCTTTATAAATATTTTCAGATTTAAATCGAAAAGAACAAATTGAAAATAACTCTGCCTCTTCGAACGCTCCGCCATTGATCCTCTCGACTTCCCTGCCTCGCGCTTGAACATGAACAATTTGTTTCGTACAACATGGATTTCTTTTCGCGATTGAATAGAAGGAGGAACCCTCGGCTTCGAATAAAATCATTATTCTTTGCTCGAATTACAACTTCATTTCAAAACTTATTCTTTGCTCGAATAAAATCATTATTTTATTTTTAAATCAAATTATTGCCTAATCGGTTTTTATTTAATTTTCTATCCTAGGTCAAATTCATCTGGGTATTTATCATTTCAACCCAATTCCATTTCAATTCAAAAACAAATCAAAGCATAGCAAAGGGAACTTGCAGTGTGATAACTGGGATGGTGTCAAAGTAAATAAACAAACAATAACAACAGTCAATAACAATCCAATAATCAATTCAAATAATCCCGAAATAATCGTATTAATTCGCATTGTTATTTGTGCGAATTAATATAATTATTCCTAGAATCTACACTATCATTTCATGTAGATTAAAGATTATTTCACTAATTATTTATACGGTTTTCACTTGTCATTCAATTTCAAACAACATCAATTTATACAACATACATTTAAATGATTCAAGGTGTCGTTAACACTATTTCTACGTGTCAATTTATTTAACATTCAAAGGGGTCATATTATACAAATTTAACCAATCAACTTCAACATATATCAATTTCAAATTGTTAACTATTCTACGTCAATTTCAATTTCATAACATTTATCACTTTATACATTACAGTTTAATATCCAATAAAACAACAATCAATCAATTTATCAGCCAAACTGTATTATCATCGCATAAATAATAACAGATAATGGTGTCAGATTTCATAGGTGAACTGGTACAGGTAATAACGTATATTTAACAGTATAAATAACTAACAGCAGTATATTTCAATTGTCGTTTCAATTTAAATCAAATTTAATAAATAAAAGAACATTAATCGCGAGTGATTGCTCACCTTTCGAGGCTAGAGAATACAGAAGGAGACACGGATACGCACACTGAAATTTGAATCTCGAATCCAAGCAAAGCAAAAAGCAGGATTGGTACAAATTTTGACGACAAAGCTGATTTATAAAGAGGAATTAACGAAGTCAAATCAGAGTTGGATCGAGAAAGATAAATAGGATAAGTGGGCTTTATATGCAGCTAAATATAACTATATATAGATAAAATGATATTCAAGATTAAATATATATACATTTATTTCAAAATACATTGTTTCAAATTATACTAATATAACTTTATAAACTAATATAAAATTTTATAATAACAAAATACATAATACGACTTCTTTTATAAAACAACAGCTAGAACATATGTAACAATATACTACATGATAAACTAGTAAATCCATGATACGTTAAAGTGTGCATACATACTAACATATATATAAACAACGTTATAAACTTTCACAACCCACATTTGCTTTCAAAATCAACTTTCAAAACACACATATTCACAGCTTCAGTAAGCTTATTTTATAAGCTACATATATATTTCATATATTTACAAAACTTTTATGTCTTGAATAAAACTATATGTATAGGTACAACAATATAACAGACTATAATTAATACTTAGCTTATATATACTGGGTGCAAACCAACTTATAAATGATAACCAGAACAACCTCTAAAGTATACCTACATTTAAATATATATATATAACAGTAACATCACCTATATAGGCCAATATATAAGCATTCACGTTCATATTTTAAATACCCATGTTGAAAACATATAATAATATATGCAATAACCGATATGCTACTTCTTTTGTACTAAAATTTATAAACAAACAAAACTTAAAATAGCAGCATAATATAACTATATATAACTGACCTTGTAACAACCCTGGTATTGGTGATTACCTATGATATTAAATTATAACGTTAGTTATAATTTAATATTGAAAATAAATGGAGAAAATAAACTTGATTTAATTTTTATATTTCAAATAAACAATGTGATCTTATTAAGCTAGAGTTAATAAATTAATCAATTGATGTGTTTCAAAATATAATTGTTGAAATAAATATAAATTGATGAAAACAGAGTTTTAAAAACTTTACTTTGAGAATTTGGAGTGAAAATAATTACTTATTGGATTTTAGTTGAATCAATGCATTCATATTGGTAATTATTGTCAATATTAACCTGTTATTGAATTTAAAAGAAGAAATATGTAGAAAATATGTATTTTATTAAAATTAAAAGATGGAATATTGTTTAAAATAATATTTTGTTATTTTAAAAGAGTTATAATGTTTTGTTATAACTTATTTACAATGAAAATGAAATTTTGAACAAATTATGCTTTAAAATTAGTGTTTTTACACTAAAATGTTGAAAATTGTAAAATATTATCTAAAATATGGTTTTATTTATGAAAATAACGTTTTATTATTGAAATAAATTTTATTTTGTGTAAATAACAATTTTTGTTTCATAACGATTGGTTGCATATATTTTTGTTTGAGTTATATTGAGAAATATGTGAATTTAAGTTAAAATAGCCTAACACATATACATAGCCTTGCATTTTCTCTAAATAATATTGCTTTGGGCTTTTTGGGTTAGGTTTTAAAACCTCAAATCCATTATCTGGATGTTTCTGGTGAGAAACAAACTACTGTACGTAGTTTAGTTCTTCTTCCTCAGAAGGAAAAAAAAAAACTTACAGTAAGCTGAAAAAAAAATCATGGCTACCTTCAACTAAAATAAAATTTTCACCCAATTTGCTGCTAATTCAAGAAGAAATCACCAAATTAGGAGAATAGAAGGTAATCTCCACCAATACTATAGTAATATATCATCAAAACCCTAGAATTAGATAAGAATTGTGTATAACTTTCTCTTTTGTTCTTGCATGTTCTTGTTTCAACTTTTTCAGCCGTTGAAGCTAACAAAGGAGCCTCAAAATCATCAAATTGATCCAAACCGGAGAAGCTTTCAACCCTAACTTTGCTGCATATCTAAGGTGAGGGTTTCCTCATGCTTTTTATTTTGGATTCATGTGGTTAATGATGATTTACAGTGGTGAATATGCTAGAAAAACATGACTGCTGTAATATTTGTTTTGTGATTGTGGCTGAAACGAATTTTGCTATAACTTTTTCGTTTCTTAACCAAATTTGAAAATTTTAGATTTTTTGGAAAGCATAAATCATATGCTACAAGTTTCATGTTTTGTGTTTTTCAGAATTTTGAAGTTATCTATTTCAAATTTGAGTATTTCTATTGCAATCCCGAGAGCAAAATTATTATTTGCTCTGTTGTTGAATCTGAAACTAAATTAAGCATAACTTTTTCATTTTTTATCCAAATTAAATTATCTTTGATGTTCTGGAAAGCTAAGAAGTTGCTCTAAAAGTTTCATGTTTTGAGATTTTTGAAATTATGAAGTTACATTGATCAAAATTGCATTTGTTTGCTGCTATCCCGAGACTAAAATTACAGCAGTGTTTAATTTGGACATCTGAACCATTTTAAGCATAACTCTTTCAATTTTTATCCAAATTTAATTATCTTTGATGTTCTGGGAAGCTAAGAAGTTTCTCTAAAAGTTTCATGTTTTGATATTTATGAAATTCTGAAGTTAAATTGATCGAAATTGCATTTGTTTGCTGCTATCCCGAGACTAAAATTACAGCAGTGTTTAATTTGAACATCTGAACCATTTTAAGCATAACTCTTTCAATTTTTAGCCAAATTTAATTATCTTTGATGTTCTGGAAATCTAAGAAGTTGCTCTAAATGTTTCATGTTTTGATATTTATGAAATTCTGAAGTTAAATTGATCGAAATTGCATTTGTTTGCTGCTATCCCGAGACTAAAATTACAGCAGTGTTTAATTTGGACATCTGAACCATTTTAAGGATAACTCTTTCAATTTTTATCCAAATTGAATAATCTTTGATGTTCTGGAAAGCTAAGAATTTTCTCTATAAGTTTCATGTTTTGCCATTTTTGAAATTCTGAAGTTAAATTGATCAAAACTGCATTTTTTTTACTGCTACTTCGAGACTAAAATTACAGCAGTGTTGAATTTAGACTTCTGAACCATTTTAAGCATAACTTTTTCAATTTTCATCCAAATTCAAAAATCTTAGATGTTTCGGAAAGCTTAGAATTTGCTCTAGAAGTTTTTTGTTTTGATGTTTTTGATATTTTTAAGTTTTATGGACTAAAAATGCGCTTGATTGTTGCTGTCCCGAGATCAAAAATGACAGCAACAATGATTGTTGATCTTAGAATTTGTTTTAGCCAATATTTGACTAGTTGAGATGTTTGAGATCTCCTATTATAGGAGAAATAATCGATGAGAACTACTTATAGATGTTGTGTTACTCGCCGATGAGATGAGGCGAGTCTTGAGATGAGATTTTCCCCTTGCAGGAATTATGGTTTATGAGAAACTATTATGAGATTTATTGCACTTGCCGATGATACGAGGCAAGATATATGAGCATTTTGAGATTTCATTTTTTTGAGGTTTGAGATTTTAGTTTTATGATGTGGAGTTAACTAGCGGTTAGTAAACCGTTTAGTGCGAACGTGTGGTATGGGACGCACGCTAACACTTTTCGGGTTCCTTTCCGAGAGTTTGTGACACATCCACGAGTATGCCAGTGCTATAGACCTTCGGGTCATCTGAGTTATGTGACTTCGGTCACCACGAGTTATGTGACTTCGGTCACCACGAGTTATGTGACTTCGGTCACCACGAGTTATGTGACATTGGTCACCATGAGTATGACCTTCGGGTCCACGAGTTAGGTACCTAAATTATAAATAGCACTGGACAAGAGTTTAGCACGTGCAGCATTGCTTCTGCTTTGCAATCAGGGATCTGGCCAATCCGGGGTTTTTGAGTTTTTCTGAGTTTTATACGATTTCACTATTTTGAGATATTTTTATTACATCGATAGCCTAGTGCTACATGAGAAGTTATATATAGTGATTTCGTTTTTATGATATTTGAACTTTACTTTGAGTTCCATGAGATTCATATTGGAATTTTAATGAGTTTCTCTTATGACTTTCATATGATTCCTTGCATTTGAGTTGAATGCCATTAAGTATGAGTTTCTTATGTTGAATTAAACCTATTCATGTGACAACCCTTGGTGAACATATATCATGAATTGAGATTGTCCTATACTTGTGCCCATCCCTTATAGTTAAAGGATGAATTCCCTTATACACTTCCATTCCTCTTATCTTATACTAATATCAAGTTCTTGCTAGCCTGACCCGTGTATTTATTCCTCGGGTCAGACCGAGTTGCAGGTTAGGTAGTTGGACTCTTAGCTTGCTTTATCTTTTGGACTTCACCATTGACTTGGGATATGGCATAGTTTTTGTGTAGTAGCCTTTCTGTTGGGAACTTTTGATGTATATATTCTTTTGTGGGGAATGTATGTATGTATTGTGGTTGTATACCACTAGTGACATGTTGTATTACATTTGATGTATGTATTCATATGTATCATTTCTGTGTTGCTGTTCTGTGACTTCTAATTGACAGTTATTATATTTTGTTTCTGAATCGATCATGTAGCCACCATAGTAGTGTATTAGATAGGAATTAAGTGTGTCGAATACTCGAGACGAAAAGAAGAAAAAAAAAGGAGTATAAATATCGACGTACTTATCTCTTATCTAATGCAAGACTATGATGGTCGCCCTTAACCAGCCCTATTCTCCGCATTAGCAGACAGAATTACTATGTAATTCTCTTTGTTAATATGGGTCTCAGGGTGGGGCGTCACAGCTTGGTATCAGAGCAAGATTCAGAACAAAATGTAACAAATACAGAACAATATACACGATTATCATACATCAAGTATAATACAAGTGTAAACATCATCCCTAATCATAAACAAACTCGACTTTGTCCTTACCCTTTTAGTTCCTTTGGGGGGAGATAAAAAGGAATATGTCTAGGAATGTTAATTTTAAATTCTGTAGTATTCCTTATTTAATGCATTTTATTTGCTAATATCTAAGCTATGTCTGGAAGAGGAAGAGGTCGCACTTCGAAGGTGGGACCGTCCAGTGGTTCTCGTCCCGAAGGAGTTTATATGTCGACCGACCAGATTCTCGAGCTTATTAGGAGCACTCAGCCTCCTGCCCCAGCTCAGTCCTCTCCTCCGCGCAAATCCGCATTTGCACGCATGTGCAGCGACTTCACCCACCTTGGAGGCAAGCCGTTCAAAGGCTCCGAGACAGTTCTTGAGGTTCAGGCTTGGCTCCGTACTTGTGAGCGCATCTTCACTCGCATGGAGATATCCGATCATCATCGAGTTCTTGTGGCATCCAGTATGCTACAAGAACGGGCTTTAAACTGGTACGAGCTCCTTATAGCAGAGATGGATGAGTCCACCCTCACTTGGCAACATTTTAGAGACCGCTTTGAGCTCAAGTTCGTGCTAGAATCTGAGAAGGCATTTCTTGCCCGTCGCTTCCTCAGTTTGAAGCAGGGCAAATCCTCCGTATCTGATTATGTTTCATCCTTTGAGTCTCTATCTAAGTATGGACTTGAGTTCATCAGCACCCCATACAAGAAGAATCTTAAGTTTGTATCTGGACTTAAGAAGTATTTGAAGAAATCTCTCATGCTTCAGCTTAAGCTCTCATTTGAGGAGATTGTGGATTCGGCGCTTCATCTCGAAGCTGTCAAAAAGGAAAATGATAGTAGTGATGAGGCCGAGGTTCGAAAGAACCCACACAAGAAGAAATTCCCTTTTCATAGATCCAAGTCCTTTCCTCCTAAGAAGAAGAAGAAGCAAGGCAATTCTAGTTCTCATCCTCATGGCACACCTCACTCAGCAAAGGTCTTATCCTGCTTCAACTGTGATTCGCGAGACCATCTAGCTCATGAATGTCCTCATCCCCGCAAGTGTCTCTATTGCAAGCAAGAGGGACACATGATTTCTACTTGCTATAAGAAGAAGAAGGATGCTCGTTCTGGTAGTATAAATGTGGCAAAGGCTTCTGGTAGTGCTTCTCAGTCTCGAGGTATATCTCCCACTATTTTGGAGGGTTCTATATTGTTCCATGATCGTTCTATTAGAGTGCTCTTCGATACGGGTGCGTCGCATTCATTCGTATCGAAGGAACTCGTTGATACTTTACAGTTGGATGTTTCTTATTTGATTACTTCGTTGAGGATTGCGAATCCTATCGGGGGATCCGCAACCCTTAGTATGCTTTGTGAAGATGTTGAGATCCTTATTTGTGGCTTTTCTTTCCGTGCGAATCTGCACGTGTTTCCTTCCCTTGGTTTTGATATGATATTGGGTATGGACTGGCTAGTTCAATATGATGCCAGGATTCTATGTTTAGAGAGAATCCTATACCTTCGACATCCCGACTCTCCTACTCGGTTGTCTCTTATACTTTGGGATGTCGATGGTGATTCCAAAGCTTCTCTATTCTCTCTTGAATCTCGAGACGATGATGATGATGTGTCTCAGATTCCTATTGTTCGTGACTTTCCAGACTTATTTGAGCCTGTTTTAGGGTTACCACCCAAGCGGGCCATCGAGTTCCGCATCGACCTTATTCCAGGCGCACAGCCTGTTAGTCGTCCACCCACGAGGATGTCTACCAAAGAGAATGAGGAACTCAAGAAGCAACTCCTAGAGCTTGAAGCCAAGCATTTTATTCGATCTAGTTCTTCACCGTGGGGAGCCACGGTGGTATTTGTGAGGAAATCCGATGGGACTCTTAGGTTATGCATCGATTATCGCAAGCTTAATGAGTTAACCATCAAGAACCGCTATCCATTACCTAGGATCGACGATATGTTCGATCAGTTAAGTGGTGCTAAGGTCTTCTCACAGCTTGATCTAGCCACAGGATTTCATCAGCTCCGAGTTGCGGAAGATAGCATTCCACTTACAGCTTTTCGCACTCGCTATGGTTCATATGAGTGGCTCGTCACGCCGTTCGGTTTGACGAACGCCCCTGCTTATTTTGTCGACCTTATGAATCGAGTATTCCGGGAATACCTCGATAAGTTCATTCTTGTATTCATCGACGACATTCTTGTACATTCTAAGTCCGAAGAGGACCATGCTAAACATCTTAGAATTGTTTTGAGTACTCTTCGACAACATCAACTCAAAGCAAAACTTTCTAAGTGTCATTTTTGGGAAAAGCAAGTTAAATTCTTAGGCCACGTTGTTTCTTCCGAAGGCATTTCGGTCGATCCTTCTAAGATCGAAGCCATCAGAAATTGGAAGAGGCCCGAGAATGTTCATGAGATTCGTAGCTTTCTTGGCTTGGCGGGTTATTACCGCCGCTTCATCAAAGACTTTTCCCGTATTGTGCTTCCACTGACTAGCCTTACGAAGAAAGGTGTTCGCTATATATGGTCAGATAAGTGTGAGGCTTCCTTTCAAAGATTAAAAGAGCTTCTCACTAATGCTCCTGTTCTTGTGGTTCCCGATGGAAATCAGGATCTTATTGTCTATACTGATGCCAGTCATAGTGGCCTCGGTGCAGTTCTTATGCAGAAGAATAGGGTAGTTGCCTACGCTTCAAGGCAATTACGTCCGAACGAGGTTCGGTACGCTACCCATGATTTAGAGCTTGCCGCCATTGTCTTTGCTTTAAAGATGTGGCGTCATTATTTGTTGGGAGAGCACTTTACTCTCTTCACCGATCATAAGTCTCTCAAATACTTGTTTACCCAGAAGGAGCTCAACATGCGACAGCAGCGTTGGCTAGAGTTTTTAGCTTCATATGATTTTGATATTCAATATACCCCTGGAAAGGGGAATCGAGTGGCTGATGCTTTGAGTCGTAAGCATTCAGCTATTGTTTCCATGATGATTGCAGAATGGAAAGTTCTTGAGACACTTTCCATGTGTGATATTCACGATCGTGCTTCCACATCCAACTCTCCTATTCTATTATATAACATGGAAGCTCGCCCTACTCTTTTAGATCGGATTGCCGAAGCTCAACGGAAAGACTCCGGTATATCTGCTCTTATTCAGAAGTGTAAGTCTGAATCCCATGATGATATTGAGATAAGGGATTTCAGCATCGATATTCATGGGTGTCTTCGAAAGAAGGACCGTCTAGTCGTGCCTTCTATTCCAGAACTTAGGCGGGACATTCTAGCTGAATGTCACCGTTCTAAGTATACTATCCATCCAGGCGGCAGCAAGATGTATGCTGACATGCGCCGCTTGTATTACTGGGAAGGCATGAAGCGAGATGTGGCAAGTTATGTGAGTAATTGCATGACTTGTCAGCTTATTAAGGCCGAGCATCAGCGACCCAGTGGTCTTCTTCAGCCTTTAGAGGTTCCATTGTGGAAGTGGGACCAAGTTGCTATGGATTTCATTGATGGCTTACCTCGTTCGAGGTCAGGCCATAGCAGTATTTGGGTTGTTGTGGACCGTCTCACCAAGTCTGCACATTTTATTCCTATTAAGTCGAAAAGGACGGCATCTTTTTTATCGAAGCTATATATTAAGGAGATCGTGCGATTACACGGTGTTCCTTCATCTATTGTGTGTGATCGTGATCCTCTTTTCACGAGTCACTTCTGGCAGAGTCTCCAGCATGCTTTAGGCACAAAGCTTAATCTTAGCACAGCTTATCACCCACAGTCTGATGGACAGACTGAACGGGTGAACCATATTTTGGAAGACTTACTTCGTGCCTGTATCTTGGATTTTGGTGGTAGTTGGGAGGATCATCTTCCTCTAGTTGAGTTTGCTTACAATAATAGCTACCAATCTTCTATCGGCATGGCTCCTTTTGAAGCCTTATATGGGAGGCCGTGTCGTTCTCCATCTTGTTGGCTTGAGTCGGGGGAAAAGCTTATTTTAGGCCCCGAATCTATTCGAGAATCATCAAAGAAGATCCATCTTATCCGAGAGAGAATGAAAGAGGCTCAGAGTCGACAGAAATCCTACGCGGACAACCGTAGGAGGCCTCTTGAGTTCTCAGTGGGCGACCTTGTTTATATTCGAGCTTCTCCTCTAAAAGGAGTAGTACGCTTTAGCCAGACCGGGAAATTGGCACCACGCTATATTGGGCCATTTCCAATTTTGGAGCGTATCGGTCCTGTTGCTTATCAAGTAGCACTTCCCGATCAGTTTTCTGGAATTCACAACGTATTTCACGTCTCTCAGTTGAGAAAGTGTCTACGAGATCCAGATTCAGTGCTTGATTCACGTGCTTTAGAGAAATTAGAGGTTTCTCCAAATCTATCTTATATGCAGCATCCTCTGAGAGTTCTTGCTTCGGAGACTAGACGTCTTCGAAACAAGAGTGTTCCGCTCTTAAAGATTCAATGGTCCGATAATCCGAATGACTGTACTTGGGAAACCAAAGAATTCATCGAGCGATCGTATCCTGATTTCTTATCTTCCCACTCTGAAGGTAAAATTATTCCACTTTAGTTCTCAAATTTCCTTTGTATGATGAAATAAATTGTATTCAATACAGATTTCGTCTAGAAATTGCGAGGACGCAATTTTTATAAGGGGGGAAGTTTGTAACAACCCTGGTATTGGTGATTACCTATGATATTAAATTATAACGTTAGTTATAATTTAATATTGAAAATAAATGGAGAAAATAAACTTGATTTAATTTTTATATTTCAAATAAACAATGTGATCTTATTAAGCTAGAGTTAATAAATTAATCAATTGATGTGTTTCAAAATATAATTGTTGAAATAAATATAAATTGATGAAAACAGAGTTTTAAAAACTTTACTTTGAGAATTTGGAGTGAAAATAATTACTTATTGGATTTTAGTTGAATCAATGCATTCATATTGGTAATTATTGCCAATATTAACCTGTTATTGAATTTAAAAGAAGAAATATGTAGAAAATATGTATTTTATTAAAATTAAAAGATGGAATATTGTTTAAAATAATATTTTGTTATTTTAAAAGAGTTATAATGTTTTGTTATAACTTATTTACAATGAAAATGAAATTTTGAACAAATTATGCTTTAAAATTAGTGTTTTTACACTAAAATGTTGAAAATTGTAAAATATTATCTAAAATATGGTTTTATTTATGAAAATAACGTTTTATTATTGAAATAAATTTTATTTTGTGTAAATAACAATTTTTGTTTCATAACGATTGGTTGCATATATTTTTGTTTGAGTTATATTGAGAAATATGTGAATTTAAGTTAAAATAGCCTAACACATATACATAGCCTTGCATTTTCTCTAAATAATATTGCTTTGGGCTTTTTGGGTTAGGTTTTAAAACCTCAAATCCATTATCTGGATGTTTCTGGTGAGAAACAAACTACTATACGTAGTTTAGTTCTTCTTCCTCAGAAGGAAAAAAAAAAACTTACAGTAAGCTGAAAAAAAAATCATGGCTACCTTCAACTAAAATAAAATTTTCACCCAATTTGCTGCTAATTCAAGAAGAAATCACCAAATTAGGAGAATAGAAGGTAATCTCCACCAATACTATAGTAATATATCATCAAAACCCTAGAATTAGATAAGAATTGTGTATAACTTTCTCTTTTGTTCTTGCATGTTCTTGTTTCAACTTTTTCAGCCGTTGAAGCTAACAAAGGAGCCTCAAAATCATCAAATTGATCCAAACCGGAGAAGCTTTCAACCCTAACTTTGCTGCATATCTAAGGTGAGGGTTTCCTCACACTTTTTATTTTGGATTCATGTGGTTAATGACGATTTACAGTGGTGAATATGCTAGAAAAACATGACTGCTGTAATATTTGTTTTGTGATTGTGGCTGAAACGAATTTTGCTATAACTTTTTCGTTTCTTAACCAAAATTTGAAAATTTTAGATGTTTTGGAAAGCATAGATCATATGCTACAAGTTTCATGTTTTGTGTTTTTCAGAATTTTGAAGTTATCTATTTCAAATTTGAGTATTTCTATTGCAATCCCGAGAGCAAAATTATTATTTGCTCTGTTGTTGAATCTGAAACTAAATTAAGCATAACTTTTTCATTTTTTATCCAAATTAAATTATCTTTGATGTTCTGGAAAGCTAAGAAGTTGCTCTAAAAGTTTCATGTTTTGAGATTTTTGAAATTCTGAAGTTACATTGATCAAAATTGCATTTGTTTGCTGCTATCCCGAGACTAAAATTACAGCAGTGTTTAATTTGGACATCTGAACCATTTTAAGCATAACTCTTTCAATTTTTATCCAAATTTAATTATCTTTGATGTTCTGGGAAGCTAAGAAGTTGCTCTAAAAGTTTCATGTTTTGATATTTATGAAATTCTGAAGATAAATTGATCGAAATTGCATTTGTTTGCTGCTATCCCGAGACTAAAATTACAGCAGTGTTTAATTTGAACATCTGAACCATTTTAAGCATAACTCTTTCAATTTTTAGCCAAATTTAATTATCTTTGATGTTTTGGAAATCTAAGAAGTTGCTCTAAAAGTTTCATGTTTTGATATTTATGAAATTCTGAAGTTAAATTGATCGAAATTGCATTTGTTTGCTGCTATCCCGAGACTAAAATTACAGCAGTGTTTAATTTGGACATCTGAACCATTTTAAGCATAACTCTTTCAATTTTTATCCAAATTGTATAATCTTTGATGTTCTAGAAAGCTAAGAAGTTTCTCTAAAAGTTTCATGTTTTGCCATTTTTGAAATTCTGACGTTAAATTGATCAAAACTGCATTTTTTTTACTGCTACTTCGAGACTAAAATTACAGCAGTGTTGAATTTAGACTTCTGAACCATTTTAAGCATAACTTTTTCAATTTTCATCCAAATTCAAAAATCTTAGATGTCTCGGAAAGCTTAGAATTTGCTCTAGAAGTTTTTTGTTTTGATGTTTTTGATATTTTTAAGTTTTATGGACTAAAAATGCGCTTGATTGTTGCTGTCCCGAGATCAAAAATGACAGCAACAATGATTGTTGATCTTAGAATTTGTTTTAGCCAATATTTGACTAGTTGAGATGTTTGAGATCTCCTATTATAGGAGAAATAATCGATGAGAACTACTTATAGATGTTGTGTTACTCGCCGATGAGATGAGGCGAGTCTTGAGATGAGATTTTCCCCTTGCAGGAATTATGGTTTATGAGAAACTATTATGAGATTTATTGCACTTGCCGATGATACGAGGCAAGATATATGAGCATTTTGAGATTTCATTTTTTTGAGGTTTGAGATTTTAGTTTTATGATGTGGAGTTAACTAGCGGTTAGTAAACCGTTTAGTGCGAACGTGTGGTATGGGACGCACGCTAACACTTTTCGGGTTCCTTTCCGAGAGTTTGTGACACATCCACGAGTATGCCAGTGCTATAGACCTTCGGGTCATCTGAGTTATGTGACTTCGGTCACCACGAGTTATGTGACTTCGGTCACCACGAGTTATGTGACTTCGGTCACCACGAGTTATGTGACATTGGTCACCATGAGTATGACCTTCGGGTCCACGAGTTAGGTACCTAAATTATAAATAGCACTGGACAAGAGTTTAGCACGTGCAGCATTGCTTCTGCTTTGCAATCAGGGATCTGGCCAATCCGGGGTTTTTGAGTTTTTCTGAGTTTTATACGATTTCACTATTTTGAGATATTTTTATTACATCGATAGCCTAGTGCTACATGAGAAGTTATATATAGTGATTTCGTTTTTATGATATTTGAACTTTACTTTGAGTTCCATGAGATTCATATTGGAATTTTAATGAGTTTCTCTTATGACTTTCATATGATTCCTTGCATTTGAGTTGAATGCCATTAAGTATGAGTTTCTTATGTTGAATTAAACCTATTCATGTGACAACCCTTGGTGAACATATATCATGAATTGAGATTGTCCTATACTTGTGCCCATCCCTTATAGTTAAAGGATGAATTCCCTTATACACTTCCATTCCTCTTATCTTATACTAATATCAAGTTCTTGCTAGCCTGACCCGTGTATTTATTCCTCGGGTCAGACCGAGTTGCAGGTTAGGTAGTTGGACTCTTAGCTTGCTTTATCTTTTGGACTTCACCATTGACTTGGGATATGGCATAGTTTTTGTGTAGTAGCCTTTCTGTTGGGAACTTTTGATGTATATATTCTTTTGTGGGGAATGTATGCATGTACTGTGGTTGTATACCACTAGTGACATGTTGTATTACATTTGATGTATGTATTCATATGTATCATTTCTGTGTTGTTGTTCTGTGACTTCTAATTGACAGTTATTATATTTTGTTTCTGAATCGATCATGTAGCCACCATAGTAGTGTATTAGATAGGAATTAAGTGTGTCGAATACTCGAGACGAAAAGAAGAAAAAAAAAAGGAGTATAAATATCGACGTACTTATCTCTTATCTAATGCAAGACTATGATGGTCGCCCTTAACCAGCCCTATTCTCCGCATTAGCAGACAGAATTACTATGTAATTCTCTTTGTTAATATGGGTCTCAGGGTGGGGCGTCACAGACCTATATAGATCTATACCCATATATAAGTTGATAAAAAAAAAATAACAACAATAATAATAAACAAATCCTTAACATAAAACATTGTACAAAACAATAATCAACCTACAGGCAAGGCTACAACGCACCATACCTATATAAACAAGATGCGAAGACACAACGGCTATGATGACAAACCAGTGATGGAGGATCTCGGTTGTGTTCTTAGGTGAGGATCGAGGCGAACAAGGCCAAGGCTATGGGTTCAGCAGCCACGACGGTGAGGGGATGAACGAGACATGTTTCCAAGGCCAGAAAACAAGAGAGGCGGTGATGGTTTTTCGGCCACACAAGCAAGGGCGGGGCGAGGTGTTTAACGGGGGAGGGTGGTGTGACAGCTAGGTGCTGCAATGGTGGCGGATGCGGGTTTTGTTGCCGTGGTCGGTGAGGAACTGTGGTGGGAAGGTTGAAGTAGTGGAAACGTGGCAGTGCTTGGCTGTTGGAAAGCTCGGATCTCGACAAGCAAGGGAAAGGAGGTCGGGTTAGAGCTGACAGTGCTCGGCTGTGTGGGCGAGGTGATGGCGTCTCGGTTTGGTTGATGGTGTGTGTGAGGTTTCTAGTCAGTGACTTCAGGTGGAGCGCTCGTGTTTTGTTTTTTTTTTTTTTTTCGTTTCCTTTTCATTTTTATTTGCAAGTTTTTTTTTTTTGAAAAATATGAAGAATAAAAGAAGAAGAGAAGAAAGATGGAGGAGGTGTACGAGAAAGAAATGGAGGAATAGGAATAGGCAATGGTACAGGCACATGCAAAGCAAAAAAATGTACTGACCAAAGCTAAATATTTATGAGAATTGAAAAGCAAGCTTTGGAATATGCAGAGGCAAGGTGAACGTGCTTGTTAACAGAACCATAAATGAAAAGAAGTAATGAACCAACCAAATAAATGTTGGAACCAATGGTCAAGCAAAAGTCACAAATTGGACTTTGGGAATTGCTAAAGTCAAGTACGAATTCAAGAGTTAATAAAGCAACGTCCACCCATTTCTTGACTGTTGGAACAAACAAAGGGTCAGTTGAAGACAAAAAGGCTCAAATAGCGAACCGCAACGGCTAACTGTTTACAGATTTCGCGGCGTACCGGGTTCGAAAATAGAAATGAATATACCGTTGAGATCGGTACGATGGTACAATCAAAACGGTATACAGATATCAGTGGTATGATTGAATTATAAAAATTTCAAATTTTCTACTACGGAAAATGCGTAAAATTCGCAGAAAATTAAGGTCGACGGAGCCAAAGATGTCCGAATTTGGAAAAACAAAAAATGACGTCTTGCTCAGAAGACGGTTTAGAATTTTTCTATGTAAAAATATTTAGATTTTGAAAATGTTTTATTTTCATCGATTACTAACTGATTTAAATTGAAATAAATTTACGCACAATATACACTTCCATATTTTTGGATGAAAATTTACAGTTTACTATGTTTAACAAGACGCATTTCAAATATTAAATTTATATTTCAAAATTTTATCGTTTAAAATTTCACAAAATTTCAATTAAATACGTTACTAAAACCGGTTAAATTTACGGGTCGTTACATTCTCCCCCACTCAAAACTTTTCGTCCCCGAAAAGGAAGGAGGTAGGAGAATAGAAACAAACAAAGAAATAGACTTGAATTATATAATATTTAATTAATTTAAACCGTATAGATTTCAATTTAAATAAATTTATATTCAACAATTTGTTTTATCTTTAAGATTTTCATTAAATTGATTTGATTTTACATTCATTAATGTTAGGTACAAAAGGTTTCTTTCAAAACAAAATTCAATTTAAATTTAATTAATTCAAGATTTTTCATTGAGTTGATTTTATTTCAATTAATTAACTATCAAAACAAAATAAATTTATTTCATTTATTATTCAATTAACCAATTATTCTATTTATCTTTATTAACATCTTTTATAATTTAAAATTTTAAGTGTATAACATTTATTATATCCCCTCAATTTTTTTATAAAATCCTTTAACATCATTTATTCTGTGTAATATTCAATTACATAGTTAACTTTTGAAAATTTAGGTAAGTTATATTAGAATACAATCGAGTATTATACAAATAAAATTCCCCAATTCAATTAGCTTAAGTTTAAATGTTTATTCAAAATTTTGGCTTCATTTAATAATTGAAATCGTACTTTAAGAAAATTTTAAGAATTTAAATTTCCGATTGACTACAACAATTTAGAAATAAATATATATACATTATATCCAAATCAAATCTAAATCAAATACTCATATATAAATTTTAAATCATGTTGTACTTTAAAAATTTCAAATCAAATTTGTTTCAAAACAAGAGTGTAGCAAGCTACTGTTGGTCTCCCCACTTCGAAACTCGAAAATGAATGTCGATGCTGCGGCCGTCATCACCGAAATTATTTTCCAGCGACAAAGAGAAGAGCATTGATTTTAATCTTTTCAAAATTCTTTGATTCTAATTTTAAATTCACTCAAAATTCTAATCAAATTTATACCCAAGTTTACGAATTTGTTTATTTATATTATGAAATAGTCAATGGTTTATGAAACAATAAATGAAAATTAAATATTATCATTTTGGACAACAATTCATTAACAATTTAATTTCAGAAAAATTTATACTTATATATAATATAATCATACAAAACTATTTTATTTTCCGAAATAAAAAAAATACTATTGTGTCAGTTTGCTCTGTTCATGTGTTTTGGAAATCCTATCGATAGCGTTGATCAGACGAATCGATCGAAAACCCAAATCAACATCAACAACTCAAACAACACAATATATGTAAAACATTTTTAATATTAATTTACAAATACACTTTCTCACTCGACGATACAATAATCGATTTCAAAGCAAGTATATATATTCAAATTTTGATAGAAATCAAATCAAAGAGAATTTTGATTCGATAATAAGTTCGAAACATTAGATAAGATAATTCAATTTACAGTATCGGGAGATGGATAAGTTTATTTAATTTACGGGCAACCTTAACCGGGTCGACCGTTACTTCAAAATAAGATCGATGCAGAATTCCGAGGCGAATCTACATTTGATCTCAAGAAATCGAATTCAGGTATAGTAGGAGATAGCTAGCACCGTAAACCGAGGATACAGAAATCTTCGGTAAATCAATGCCTATTGTAAAGGAGTTTCCCCCCTTTTATAAATCAATTTGAGATTGGGAAGACCGCCGACTCATTATAAAGATCATACGAAGTGGAGTTATAGTATACTCCAGAATTGAAAGAAGACGAATAGTGAGGGACGCGAATAAATTTCGGAACCAAGGAACAAACTAAATTCAAAGGAATTGAGTCAAAAGGAAGAGATTAAAACTCGAATGAGAGTGATTCTGTAAATACATTTACCCTATATGCTGAGTTTTGCCTAGAGCTACCAAAAGCTCTGATACCAACTGTAAAGACCCGCTATTTTGGACCATTCACGTCCGCACATGTCGAACTTGAATAATTCAAAATACCGAATTGTTAATTTAAATTTGGCAAAACTGAGATATACAGTAAATAAATAATCACAGAATCACAGACACAGAGTAATAATATGCAGCGGAATTTAAAAGAGATAGTAGTTCATGAAGCTACTATATAAATATATAAGATACATCAGAGTTTACAACAGAAGAGTAATACAATACATCAGATATAAATCGGAATACATCACTGGAATCTTCGAATACTGAAAGCAGAATAGATGGCTGGATCTTCAAGCAAAGCTCCAACTCCAAAGGTGAGTCTCAAAGCTGAACCACTCAGTCTGACCCGAGCGTAAAGCAAAACACAAAACACTCGAGTCAGGATTAATATTCTTTTATCAATAAATCCAACTCAAGTGAAATAGCAATCGAAATACAAATAACTCAAAGGATGTTGGAATAACCATCCTTTAAGGATCCATTAAACTATCTACTAGGTAGTAGTGTACGATAAATAGATAATGTCTATCAGTAATATAAAATATCAAAATAGCATTAAGGCATTACCATTATCCCCCTTAACACATTTTATAAATGTTATAGTCTATACAGCACTGTAAACTCCACCGTAAACTAGTGGGATATCAGGGAGTACTCCATAGGTATAACACAAAACAAATTCGTAGTGGTCGCGTATACGGGATACAAGTATGACAAGGCACATGAGGCAATACCCAAGGTAGTGAAACTACCGTTCGCCTGATCCGGACTGGTGAGAACGCATCGCCGCAATGATCGCAACACCGCGAAACAACACTCCTGAAATTCCGAGGGTGCACCAATCAATCACAAAGTAAATGAGTAGTTTTACAAAGAAGTGTGTCCGCTCGAGGTGGCTAACCCCATTTGGCCCGGCATGGCTCCTGATTTTAGTCATTTCCAATTTGACACAAGTGTCAAGGCTATCCATTATCGTTCTCTTTCTTCAGTCAACACGTACATCATTCCAACCACTTCATTCTGGATCATCACTCCGCGTATAGTTATTAAAGTGGTTTTCGGTTTAGATAGAGAGTATATCCATAACCGACTCCGGTCTCTTTAATAACTTTCGTAATTATTACATCGATTGGTCGTTTAATAAATTTCAAAACCAAATCAAATTCAATTTCAATTAGAATTCGTAAATCAATATTTCATTTATTTTACGAATCAATTTTTAAATCTACGTTTCAAGATTTCAAATTACCATTTCAAAGTCTTACAATTCAATTCCAATTTTTATTTAAAACAATTCAAATATTAATTCAATTTCATATATAAGTTTTATTCCGAAAATCATTAAATTAATTTAATTTAACATTCAAATCCATTTAAATTCATTTATCAATTTCATTCAGTATTCGTTAAGTTAATTTATCATTCAAAACAATTTTACTCAATTCCCAATTCATTAAATCAATTACTTATGTTCATCTTCATTATATCAAAACTTTAAATTTAACTAAATTAGATTCATCAAATCAAATTCTCAAAATCACAAGTCTTACATTAATTACAATAAATCACATTTTATTTCTTGTTAAAGAAATTCAATTTCACTTATTTACTTACTTAAATAATTTTCGAAACTTAATTAACAAAGAAACTCAATTTTAATTACTTACGAAGTTCCAATTTACTTATTCAAAAGTTCAATTTCACTTATCAATGAATTCAATTTTTATTCAATTTCAAATAATTCAATCTTATTTAATTATTAAATAATTTCAATCTTATTTATTAATAATTTCGAACTTAATAATTTCAAACTTAATTATAAAATCATTTCCACTTAATTATGAATTCAAACTTAATCATCAAATCATTTCAATTATAAATTCAACTTAATAATTTCGAACTTAATTATAATTCCAACTTAATTATAATTTCAAATTTAATTATTAAATGATTTCAAAACTTAATAATTTCAAAGCTCAATTATTACTAATTCCAAATTATTTATTAATAATTCCAATTTTAATTATTAGATAATAAAATTTCAAACAACGTTCTTCCATCAATTACTACGTTATATTTGTTTCAGATTTCAATCTTACATTTTCCTTTAAAAATTAAAATTACAACTTCATTTCAAAACTTATTCTTTGCTCGAATAAAATCATTATTTTATTTTTAAATCAAATTATTGACCAATCGGTTTTTATTTAATTTTCTATCCTAGGTCAAATTCATCTGGGTATTTATCATTTCAACCCAATTCCATTTCAATTCAAAAAAAAATCAAAGCATAGCAAAGGGAACTTGCAGTGTGATAACTGGGATGGTGTCAAAGTAAATAAACAAACAATAACAACAGTCAACAACAATCCAATAATCAATTCAAATAATCCCGAAATAATCGTATTAATTCGCATTGTTATTTGTGCGAATTAATATAATTATTCCTAGAATCTACACTATCATTTCATGTAGATTAAAGATTATTTCACTAATTATTTATACGGTTTTCACTTGTCATTCAATTTCAAACAACATCAATTTATACAACATACATTTAAATGATTCAAGGTGTCGTTAACACTATTTCTACGTGTCAATTTATTTAACATTCAAAGGGGTCATATTATACAAATTTAACCAATCAACTTCAACATATATCAATTTCAAATTGTTAACTATTCTACGTCAATTTCAATTTCATAACATTTATCACTTTATACATTACAGTTTAATATCCAATAAAACAACAATCAATCAATTTATCAGCCAAACTGTATTATCATCGCATAAATAATAACAGATAATGGTGTCAGATTTCATAGGTGAACTGGTACAGGTAATAACGTATATTTAACAGTATAAATAACTAACAGCAGTATATTTCAATTGTCGTTTCAATTTAAATCAAATTTAATAAATAAAAGAACATTAATCACGAGTGATTGCTCACCTTTCGAGGCTAGACAATACAGAAGGAGACATGGATACGCACACTGAAATTTGAATCTCGAATCCAAGCAAAGCAAAAAGCAGGATTAGTACAAATTTTGACGACAAAGCTGATTTATAAAGAGGAATTAACGAAGTCAAATCAAAGTTGGATCGAGAAAGATAAACAGGATAAGAGGGCTTTATATGCAGCTAAATATAACTATATATAGATAAAATGATATTCAAGATTAAATATATATACATTTATTTCAAAATACATTATTTCAAATTATACTAATATAACTTTATAAACTAATATAAAATTTTATAATAACAAAATACATAATACGACTTCTTTATAAAACAACAGCTAGAACATATGTAACAATATACTACATGATAAACTAGTAAATCCATGATACGTTAAAGTGTGCATACATACTAACATATATATAAACAACGTTATAAACTTTCACAACCCACATTTGCTTTCAAAATCAACTTTCAAAACACACATATTCACAGCTTCAGTAAGCTTATTTTATATGCTACATATATATTTCATATATTTACAAAACTTTTATGTCTTGAATAAAACTATATGTATAGGTACAACAATATAACAGACTATAATTAATACTTAGCTTATATATACTGGGTGCAAACCAACTTATAAATGATAACCAGAACAACCTCTAAAGTATACCTACATTTATATATATATATATAACAGTAACATCACCTATATAAGCCAATATATAAGCATTCACGTTCATATTTTAAACACCCATGTTGAAAACATATAATAATATATGCAATAACCGATATGCCACTTCTTTTGTACTAAAATTTATAAACAAACAAAACCTAAAATAGCAGCATAATATAACGATATATAACTGACCTATATAGATCTATACCCATATATAAGTTGATAAAAAAAATAACAACAATAATAATAAACAAATCCTTAACATAAAACATTGTACAAAACAATAATCAACCTACAGGCAAGGCTACAACGCACCATACCTATAAAAACAAGATGCGAAGACACAACGGCTATGATGACAAGCCAGTGATGGAGGATCTCGGTTGTGTTCTTAGGTGAGGATCGAGGCGAACAAGGCCAAGGCTATGGGTTCAGCAGCCACGACGGTGAGGGGATGAACGAGACTGGTTTCCAAGGCCAGAAAACAAGAGAGGCGGTGATGGTTTTTCGGCCACACAAGCAAGGGCGGGGCGAGGTGTTTAACGGCGGAGGGCGGTGTGACAGCTAGGTGCTGCAATGGTGGCGGATGCGGGTTTTGTTGCCGTGGTCGGTGAGGAACTGTGGTGGGAAGGTCGAAGTAGTGGAAACGTGGCAGTGCTTGGCTGTTGGAAAGCTCGGATCTCGGCAAGCAAGGGAAAGGAGGTCGGGTTAGAGCTGACAGTGCTCGGCTGTGTGGGCGAGGTGATGGCGTCTCGGTTTGGTTGATGGTGTGTGTGAGGTTTCTAGTCAGTGATCTCAGGTGGAGCGCGCGTGTTTTGTTTTTTTTTCTTTTTTTTTCGTTTCCTTTTCATTTTTATTTGCAAGTTTTTTTTTTTGAAAAATATGAGGAATAAAAGAAGAAGAGAAGAAACATGGAGGATTTGTATGAGAAAGAAATGGAGGAATAGGAATAGGCAATGGTACAGGCACATGCAAAGCAAAAAAATGTATTGACCAAAGCTAAATATTTATGAGAATTGAAAAGCAAGCTTTGGAATATGCACAGGCAAGGTGAACGTGCTTGTTAACAGAACCATAAATGAAAAGAAGTAATGAACCAACCAAATAAATATTGGAACCAATGGTCAAGCAAAAGTCACAAATTGGACTTTGGGAATTGCTAAAGTCAAGTACGAATTCAAGAGTTAGTAAAGCAACGTCCACCCATTTCTTGACTGTTGGAACAAACGAAGGGTCAGTTGAAGACAAAAAGGCTCAAATAGCGAACCGCAACGGCTAACTGTTTACAGATTTCGCGGCGTACCGGGTTCGAAAATAGAAATGAATATACCGTTGAGATCGGTATGATGGTACAATCAAAACGGTATACAGATATCAGTGGTATGATTGAATTATAAAAATTTCAAATTTTCTACTACGGAAAATGCGTAAAATTCGCAGAAAATTAAGGTTGACGGAGCCAAAGATGTCCGAATTTGGAAAAACGAAAAATGACGTCTTGCTCAGAAGACGGTTTAGAATTTTTCTATGTAAAAATATTTAGGTTTTGAAAATGTTTTATTTTCATCGATTACTAACTGATTTAAATTGAAATAAATTTACACACGAAATACACTTCCATATTTTTGGATGAAAATTTACAGTTTGCTATGTTTAACAAGACGCATTTCAAATATTAAATTTATATTTCAAAATTTTGTCGTTTAAAATTTCACAAAATTTCAATTAAATACGTTACTAAAACCGGTTAAATTTACGGGTCGTTACATTCTCCACCACTCAAAACTTTTCGTCCCCGAAAAGGAAGGAGGTAGGAGAATAGAAACAAACAAAGAAATAGACTTGAATTATATAATATTTAATTAATTTTAACCGTATAGATTTCAATTTAAATAAATTTATATTCAACAATTTGTTTTATCTTCAAGATTTTCATTAAATTGATTTGATTTTACATTCATTAATGTTAGGTACAAAAGGTTTCTTTCAAAACAAAATTCAATTTAAATTTAATTAATTCAAGATTTTTCATTGAGTTGATTTTATTTCAATTAATTAACTATCAAAACAAAATAAATTTATTTCATTTATTATTCAATTAACCAATTATTCTATTTATCTTTATTAACATCTTTTATAATTTAAAATTTTAAGTGTATAACATTTATTATATCCCCTCAAATTTTTTATAAAATCCTTTAACATCATTTATTCCGTATAATATTCAATTACATAGTTAACTTTTGAAAATTTAGGTAAGTTATATTAGAATACAATCGAGTATTATACAAATAAAATTCCCCAATTCAATTAGCTTAAGTTTAAATGTTTATTCAAAATTTTGGCTTCATTTAATAAATGAAATCGTACTTTAAGAAAATTTTAAGAATTTAAATTTCCGATTGACTACAACAATTTAGAAATAAATGTATATACATTATATCCAAATCAAATCTAAATCAAATACTCATATATACATTTTAAATCATGTTGTACTTTAAAATTTTCAAATCAAATTTGTTTCAAAACAAGAGTGTAGCAAGCTACTGTTGGTCTCCCCAATTCGAAACTCGAAAATGAATGTCGATGATGCGGCCGTCATCACCGAAATTATTTTCCAGCGACAAAGAGAAGAGCACTGATTTTAATCTTTTCAAAATTCTTTGATTATAATTTTAAATTCATTCCAAATTCTAATCAAATTTATACCCAAGTTTACGAATTTGTTTATTTATATTATGAAATAGTCAATGGTTTATGAAACAATAAATGAAAATTAAATATTATCATTTTGGACAACAATTCATTAACAATTTAATTTCAGAAAAATTTATACTTATATATAATATAATCATACAAAATTATTTTATTTTTCGAAATAAAAAAAATACTATTGTGTCAGTTTGCTCTGTTCAAGTGTTTTGGAAATCCTATCGATAGCGTTGATCAGACGAATCGATCGAAAACCCAAATCAACGTCAACAACTCAAACAACACAATATATGTAAAACATTTTTAATATTAATTTACAAATACACTTTCTCACTCGACGATACGATAATCGATTTCAAAGCAAGTATATATATTCAAATTTTGATAGAAATCAAATCAAAGAGAATTTTGATTCGATAATAAGTTCGAAACATTAGATAAGATAATTCAATTTACAGTATCGGGAGATGGATAAGTTTATTTAATTTACGGGCAACCTTAACCGGGTCGACCGTTACTTCAAAATAAGATCGATGCAGAATTCCGAGGCGAATCTACATTTGATCTCAAGAAATCGAATTCAGGTATAGCAGGAGATAGCTAGCACCGTAAACCGAGGATACAGAAATCTTCGGTAAATCAATGCCTATTATAAAGGAGTTTCCCCCCTTTTATAAATCAATTTGAGATTGGCAAGACCGCCGACTCATTATAAAGATCATACGAAGTGGAGTTATAGTATACTCCAGAATTGAAAGAAGACGAATAGTGAGGGACGCGAATAAATTTCGGAACCAAGGAACAAACTAAATTCAAAGGAATTGAGTCAAAAGGGAGAGATTGAAACTCGAATGAGAGTGATTCTGTAAATACATTTACCCTATATGCTGAGTTTTGCCTAGAGCTACCAAAAGCTCTGATACCAACTGTAAAGACCCGCTATTTTGGACCATTCACGTCCGCACATGTCGAACTTGAATAATTCAAAATACCGAATTGTTAATTTAAATTTGGCAAAACTGAGATATACAGTAAATAAATAATCACAGACACAGAGTAATAATATGCAGCGGAATTTAAAAGAGATAGTAGTTCATGAAGCTACTATATAAATATATAAGATACATCAGAGTTTACAACAGAAGAGTAATACGATACATCAGATACAAATCGGAATACATCACTGGAATCTTCGAATACTGAAAGCAGAATAGATGGCTTGATCTTCAAGCAAAGCTCCAACTCCAAAGGTGAGTCTCAAAGCTGAACCACTCAGTCTGACCCGAGCGTAAAGCAAAACACAAAACACTCGAGTCAGGATTAATATTCTTTTATTAACAAATCCAACTCAAGTGAAATAGGAATCGAAATACAAATAACTCAAAGGATGTTGGAATAACCATCCTTTAAGGATCCATTAAACTATCTACTAGGTAGTAGTGTATGATAAATAGATAATGTCTATCAGTAATATAGAATATCAAAATAGCGTTAAGGCGTTACCATTATCCCCCTTAACACATTTTATAAATGTTATAGTCTATATAGCACTGTAAACTCCACCGTAAACTAGTGGGATATCAGGGAGTACTCCATAGGTATAACACAAAACAAATTCGTAGTGGTCGCGTATACGGGATACAAGTATGACAAGGCACATGAGGCAATACCCAAGGTAGTGAAACTACCGTTCGCCTGATCCGGACTGGTGAGAACACATCGTCGCAACGATCGCAACACCGCGAAACAACACTCCTGAAATTCCGAGGGTGCACCAATCAATCACAAAGTAAATGAGTAGTTTTACGAAGAAGTGTGTCCGCTCGAGGTGGCTAACCCCATTTGGCACGGCTCCTGATTTTAGTCATTTCCAATTTGACACAAGTGTCAAGGCTATCCGTTATTGTTCTCTTTCTTCAGTCAACACGTACATCATTCCAACCACTTCATTCTGGATCATCACTCCGCGTATAGTTATTAAAGTGGTTTTAGGTTTAGATAGAGAGTATATCCATAATCGACTCCGGTCACTTTAATAACTTTCGTAATTATTACACCGATTGGTCGTTTAATAAATTTCAAAACCAAATCAAATTCAATTTCAATTAGAATTCGTAAATCAATATTTCGTTTATTTTTCGAAATCAATTTTTAAATCTACGTTTCAAGATTTCAAATTACCATTTCAAAGTCTTACAATTCAATTCCAATTTTTATTTAAAACAATTCAAATACTAATTCAAGTTCATATATAAGTTTTATTCCAAAAATCATTAAATTAATTTAATTTAACATTCAAATCCATTTAAATTCATTTATCAATTTCATTCAATATTCATTAAGTTAATTTATCATTCAAAACAATTTTACTCAATTCCCAATTCATTAAATCAATTACTTATGTTCATCTTCATTATATCAAAACTTCAAATTTAACTAAATTAGATTCGTCAAATCAAATTCTCAAAATCACAAGTCTTACATTAATTACAATAAATCACATTTTATTTCTTGTTAAAGAAATTCAATTTCACTTATTTACTTACTTAAATAATTTTCGAAACTTAATTAACAAAGAAACTCAATTTCAATTACTTACGAAGTTCCAATTTACTTATTCAAAAGTTCAATTTCACTTATCAATGAATTCAATTTTTATTCAATTTCAAATAATTCAATCTTATTTAATTATTAAATAATTTCAATCTTGATTATTAAAAATTTCGAACTTAATAATTTCAAACTTAATTATAAAATCATATCCACTTAATTATGAATTCAAACTTAATCATCGAATCATTTCAATTATAAATTCAACTTAATAATTTCGAACTTAATTATAATTCCAACTTAATTATAATTTCAAATTTAATTATTAAATGATTTCAAAACTTAATAATTTCAAAGCTCAATTATTACTAATTCCAAATTATTTATTAATAATTCCAAATTTAATTATTATATAATAAAATTTCAAACAACGTTCTTCCATCAATTACTACGTTATATTTGTTTCAGATTTCAATCTTACATTTTCCTTTAAAAATTCAAATTACAACTTCATTTCAAAACTTATTCTTTGCTCGAATAAAATCATTATTTTATTTTTAAATCAAATTATTGACCAATCGGTTTTCATTTAATTTTCTATCCTAGGTCAAATTCATCTGGGTATTTATCATTTCAACCCAATTCCATTTCAATTCAAAAAAAATCAAAGCATAGCAAAGGGAACTTGCAGTGTGATAATTGGGATGGTGTCAAAGTAAATAAACAAACAATAACAACAATCAATAACAATCCAATAATCAATTCAAATAATCCCGCAATAATCGTATTAATCCGCATTGTTATTTGTGCGAATTAATATAATTATTCCTAGAATCTACACTATCATTTCATGTAGATTAAAGATTATTTCACTAATTATTTATACGGTTTTCACTTGTCATTCAATTTCAAACAACATCAATTTATACAACATACATTTAAATGATTCAAGGTGTCGTTAACACTATTTCTACGTGTCAATTTATTTAACATTCAAAGGGGTCATATTATACAAATTTAACCAATCAACTTCAACATATATCAATTTCAAATTGTTAACTATTCTACGTCAATTTCAATTTCATAACATTTATCACTTTATACATTATAGTTTAATATCCAATAAAACAACAATCAATCAATTTATCAGCCAAACTGTATTATCATCGCATAAATAATAACAGATAATGGTGTCAGATTTCATAGGTGAACTGGTACAGGTAATAACGTATATTTAATAGTATAAATAACTAACAGCAGTATATTTCAATTGTCGTTTCAATTTAAATCAAATTTAATAAATAAAAGAACATTAATCGCGAGTGATTGCTCACCTTTCGAGGCTAGAGAATACAGAAGGAGACACGGATACGCACACTGAAATTTGAATCTCGAATCCAAGCAAAGCAAAAAAGCAGGATTGGTACAAATTTTGACGACAAAGCTGATTTATAAAGAGGAATTAACGAAGTCAAATCAGAGTTGGATCGAGAAAGATAAATAGGATAAGTGGGCTTTATATGCAGCTAAATATAACTATATATAGATAAAATGATATTCAAGATTAAATATATATACATTTATTTCAAAATACATTGTTTCAAATTATACTAATATAACTTTATAAACTAATATTAAATTTTATAATAACAAAATACATAATACGACTTCTTTTATAAAACAACAGCTAGAATATATGTAACAATATACTACATGATAAACTAGTAAATCCATGATACGTTAAAGTGTGCATACATACTAACATATATATAAACAACGTTATAAACTTTCACAACCCACATTTGCTTTCAAAATCAACTTTCAAAACACATATATTCACAGCTTCAGTAAGCTTATTTTATAAGCTACATATATATTTCATATATTTACAAAACTTTTATGTCTTGAATAAAACTATATGTATAGGTACAACAATATAACAGACTATAATTAATACTTAGCTTATATATACTGGGTGCAAACCAACTTATAAATGATAACCAGAACAACCTCTAAAGTATACCTACATTTATATATATATATATATATATATATATATAACAGTAACATCACCTATGTAAGCCAATATATAAGCATTCACGTTCATATTTTAAATACCCATGTTGAAAACATATAATAATATATGCAATAATCCATATGCCACTTCTTTTGCACTAAAATTTATAAACAAACAAAACTTAAAATAGCAGCATAATATAACTATATATAACTGACCTATATAGATCTATACCCATATATAAGTTGATAAAAAAAAATAACAACAATAATAATAAACAAATCCTTAACATAAAACATTGTACAAAACAATAATCAACCTACAGGCAAGGCTACAACGCACCATACCTATATAAACAAGATGCGAAGACACAACGGCTATGATGACAAGCCAGTGATGGAGGATCTCGGTTGTGTTCTTAGGTGAGGATCGAGGCAAACAAGGCCAAGGCTATGGGTTCAGCAGCCACGACGGTGAGGGGATGAACGAGACTGGTTTCCAAGGCCAGAAAACAAGAGAGGCGGTGATGGTTTTTCGGCCACACAAGCAAGGGCGGGGCGAGGTGTTTAAC
Source organism: Allium cepa (assembly GCA_030765085.1). Classification (NCBI taxonomy): domain Eukaryota; kingdom Viridiplantae; phylum Streptophyta; class Magnoliopsida; order Asparagales; family Amaryllidaceae; genus Allium; species Allium cepa. The sequence continues at coordinate 917,874,754 of CM060929.1, read as the reverse complement.
GGCGGAGGGCGGTGTGACAGCTAGGTGCTGCAATGGTGGCGGATGCGGGTTTTGTTGCCGTGGTCGGTGAGGAACTGTGGTGGGAAGGTCGAAGTAGTGGAAACGTGGCAGTGCTTGGCTGTTGGAAAGCTCGGATCTCGGCAAGCAAGGGAAAGGAGGTCGGGTTAGAGCTGACAGTGCTCGGCTGTGTGGGCGAGGTGATGGCGTCTCGGTTTGGTTGATGGTGTGTGTGAGGTTTCTAGTCAGTGACTTCAGGTGGAGCACACGTGTTTTGTTTTTTTTTCTTTTTTTATTCGTTTCCTTTTCATTTTTATTTGCAAGTTTTTTTTTTTTTGAAAAATATGAAGAATAAAGGAAGAAGAGAAGAAAGATGGAGGAGGTGTATGAGAAAGAAATGGAGGAATAGGAATAGGCAATGGTATAGGCACATGCAAAGCAAAAAAATGTACTGACCAAAGCTAAATATTTATGAGAATTGAAAAGCAAGCTTTGGAATATGCACAGGCAAGGTGAACGTGCTTGTTAACAGAACCATAAATGAAAAGAAGTAATGAACCAACCAAATAAATGTTGGAACCAATGGTCAAGCAAAAGTCACAAATTGGACTTTGCGAATTGCTAAAGTCAAGTACGAATTCAAGAGTTAATAAAGCAACGTCCACCCATTTCTTGACTGTTGGAACAGTTGAAGACAGAAAGGCTCAAATAGCGAACCGCAACGGCTAACTGTTTACAGATTTCGCGGCGTACCGGGTTCGAAAATAGAAATGAATATACCGTTGAGATCGGTATGATGGTACAATCAAAACGGTATACAGATATCAGTGGTATGATTGAATTATAAAAATTTCAAATTTTCTACTATGGAAAATGCGTAAAATTCGCAGAAAATTAAGGTCGATGGAGCCAAAGATGTCCGAATTTGGAAAAACGAAAAATGACGTCTTGCTCAGAAGACGGTTTAGAATTTTTCTATGTAAAAATATTTAGGTTTTGAAAATGTTTTATTTTCATCGATTACTAACTGATTTAAATTGAAATAAATTTACGCACGAAATACACTTCCATATTTTTGGATGAAAATTTACAGTTTGCTATGTTTAACAAGACGCATTTCAAATATTAAATTTATATTTCAAAATTTTATCGTTTAAAATTTCATAAATTTTCAATTAAATACGTTACTAAAACCGGTTAAATTTACGGGTCGTTACATATAAAGAAGTTGTAATAGTCGAAACTGATAAAAACATGGGGCTATATGAATTTTATATAAAGTAAAAGTTAGAGAAAGTAGACTAGATTAAATCATTTTTTTTATTAATATAGATCCCAACTGAAAACTTAGATTAAATAAATAAAGCGAAGCGAATTATCTCCCATTTACCATCATCTGATTTTAAGATTCAAATATATATATATATATATATATATATATATATATATATATATATATATATAAAATTTATGTTGGAGATATATAGTTACATTGTATAAAACGGTGCAAATACACACATATCACAAAGGTAATAGTTTGAATTTACGTAAGAAAACTTACTGATTATACACAAAAATCTACTTGAATTATAGATGAAGGAAATGATGAAAAATCTAACTAGAGCAAGTATAGAATAAATGGTATACCGAAGTTTAGGATTGGCTGAAATAATTAACGCATAAAAAATCTACGTTATAATAAAATATACATGATTAAAACCCACCGGTCGATAGCAAGCAGTTGACCGCTAACATATATGCGGTCGACCTAATATTGACGAATGGCGCAAATTGAACCTTGGTCTACAGTCTAGGGTCAATATATCATAATACTAGAAGTATGGGAAATAAATTACCGTTTTCTTAACTTTTGATCGCCATAGAACTGAAGAACATGTACATAGACAATTAGGCCCATATACTTTTTTATCATACAGGTGGTTTTATCGCAATGGTACTGAGCACACAACACTAATGGGACGTTCCTCGGTGTAAGCACGAAAGTTGGCCTGGAAACTGTTTGTGGATACCTGGAACGGTACAATGTTATGACACTAACAGAATGTTCCTCGGTGTAACTAGACAATTCGACCTAGATATTGTTGGTGGATGTCCGACATGGTGCATAATTATAAAATTAAAGGAAGGTTCATTGGTGTACGTGTGTAGGTCACCTAGTCATTGTTTTTGGATGTTTGGCACGGTTTGTAGAGGAAGTTACCATTGATATTATTGACTAGAAAACATAGGTAGGCCCTAAGTCATCGAGGTAGTAAGTTCGACGCGAGTCGGGCATTAGGAGGTCCACTCGGTGTGTAAGCCAAAGAGAGGTTGTTGTTATTTGGGTAATGCTAACCCAATATCGATAGGAAATTATTCCTTGCAATCTATGCTAGGAATAGTACAAGAGATTATTAGTTGATTTGTTGTACGACCATTGAGTACAAACCTCTATAGGATACTTTGAACGTATGTGTTGTTAGAGCTATATTCCTAAAGTAAAGGTGAACAACCCTAGGCATGTAATTCACAAATAGAAAAAGGACATGCTAGGTCATGTAGATTGTAAATAAAGTTAATTGCTTATAAACACAATACCTGTAGACTGTAAATAAAGTTAATTGCTTATAAACACCATACACCAGTAACACAATTCATTAACCAGACTTTTGTATGACCCACCCCTTTCTTTTCTTTCCACCACAAAAGAAGGACATGCCAGCGGGTGAATTGGCCAAACATAGTAGATGGAGGAAGGAGCTAGGCACTGAAATATATTATTATCTTTAGTTATTCTCCATATACTATTTATCGTATTTAATTTCATTTGGACTTATATAGTTATTTTATGAACTTTGTATGTAGACTATGTACTATTGAGACATTATCTAAGATGTTTATTTTTAGTATGTTTATTTTTCTTTCTTCTGCTGTGTGATCAGAATGTGTAGCATGCTCAAATTTTATCTTAGTCTCTACATCATGGAATGTCTTGAATTGATGGCTCATACTTCTTGGCACGGCCAGAGTTTGAAAGTAACTTTAGGCTTTGAATTTATGTCTGAAGGTGCGGGTTGTCACATAGTGGTTCCAAGTCCTAAGGTAAAAGGAGGCTAAGGAACTAATACTTACCAAGAGAAAGTCAAAATAATAGGGATTAGATCTGAAGATTTAGAAAGCTAAAATGGTGAGTGGGAAAATTTATACACGTGTAATGAAATCTAAAACTCTACCTACATGTTCTATGATTGATAACTTAAATTTAATATTGCATGTATGTGAATCTAGAAAGCGTTGGGGAGTAGTAGTCCCTAAATTTGATAAATTATACATGGTAGTTTCAAATTTGTAGATTAAATGATTTATGCTAGTAATAAGACTTAAAAGTTATCAGAATAAGTTATTATGATCCAAGTAGTATTTTAATTTATCGGAATGTAGGGAGTTGCAATGTAAGTTTCTATAGATTATCAAGTTTTAATAAACAAAAGTGTATCATTTAAAATAACAAGAAATGCACCTAAAAGAAAGAGATGTATAAGTATGAATATTTATTGTATTTTGTACTGTATATTTCAATAATGATGAAAAGATAATTCCTTATAATTCGAAACGTAACACAAATTTCCTTTTTGGACAATATAAAGAAACCTAATGTGTTAACTTTTCTTTTTGAGAAAGATGCATTTCAAAACTTTAAAATGCAGAAATCCCTGATTATGAATTAAAGATTTGTAATAGTGATAACAAATAAATGTCCAACTGTAAAATTAACATATGCAATAAAGAAAAGTTGGAAGCCAAATAATAAACGGCAAAGGTAGTTAAGGTAAGCGATAAAGTGATAAGTAAGTAATAAAATGAGTATGTAATGAGGTTAGCAACCAAAAGAAGACAGTAAAAGATAAAAGGAAACAGTAAATAGATTTAATAATAAAAAGGGAAAGTAAACGGTAAAGGATATTTAAATCTTTTAATTTAAAAGGAAAACGGTAAATGATGCTAAATTTATGTTTGGGTACATCATTAATCGGCAATCCAGTGAGGGTCTACGACCATTGGCTCTAATTTAAATTAGAATCGAATTAGAAAGTTAAAAATCATAATTAACTGTAATTAATCATATTTTATTATAGTAAATTTAGAAATGCTGAATATGTTTATTATAATTAAAAATGTGAAATAATGACATTATTAAGTTTAGTTTTGCATCCAATTATTGAAACATATAAAAAAATTCATTACTAAACAACGTAGTGTGCCATGTGAAAACGAACGTATATTTATTATTATATTGTTATATGCATCATGAGTAAATTGTGATAAATAGATTTATTATTTAACTCTTATTTTAATATAAATAGAAAGTTAAATACAATTAACTCTAGTTAATTATTATTATATCTTTCTACTTTAATTCAAATATGAATAAGAAAACTAATTATATACCGATTCAGTATTAAAACTCTTCCTAATATTATGAATCCGTTATCATTAATGTGCATATTCAGTCTATAAAAATTGATTGAGTTAATTTCAAAGAAGGAAAAATATGATATTATTCGTTTATAATATTATCAATAACCAAACCAAGAAATAAACATGTTATTTAATTTTAAATTAATTAAATTATACTTTTCTTTATTATAAATACAGAAAATATTATAACCTAATATTTTTATTTTAAACTAAAAACATTGAATAAGTCAAACTTTACGCTATTTTTCGAAAACGAAATCATAAAAGTTAATGTTTCGCCACTTTGCATTCAAATTTAGCAGCCAGTTCATTATTTAAATTTTTAGATCATGATAGATTATGTGTAATACAAAGACAGAATTTTTGTTCTTATTAATACCATTGTAATTTAAATATATCCATTTAAAATGTACTCTTTTTAATATCAAAATTACATTTCATCATTTAACAATTATTTAAAAGATGGTAAAATTATAATTTTAACAAATGAAATTCACAGGCAGTTTTTCCACCGACCATTAGAACTTTACTAGTAAAATTTTACAATGTCCAATATAACAATGCTATCGATCACCAATTTCTGGCTAAGTATCTAAATATTATTTACAAACAATTATTTTATTCAAATATTCATTAATAACAACAGTTTCGATAACAAAATTTTGTGAAGGCTAGAGAAATTTAAAATGCATCGTCGAAATATTTGGAATTTTAGAAAACTTAAAAACTAGATTTTTAAAAAACTACATATACCGCTATAGAGATTTGTTGAAGCGTCTTCTCATGATTCTAGCTCATTGGCAATGAGTGAATCGATTACATATGAATTCGATATTACGTCTAAAATTAAGGAGAAAGATGGAATTTAGTTCATTCAACTATTTATTTTTGGAATATTGGTTAATTTTAAACAATAAATATACATAATCGTGGTCCAAAATGCACCATTAATGGAATTTTGAAGTATAATAAACATTTTTGGTCATCCTTTTTTAACATGGTATCAATAGAAGAAAGTCAAAGTATGTTTGAATAGCGTCTTAAATTGTGAACTAACAATTTTGTATACTCTAGTACTCTTTGTACACTTTTACTATATTAGGTTTTCAAAGAAACTTGACTCCTAAAACATGCATCTCTTTCTTTAATGATCACAACTACTTAACCATGGTCCTACTTTGTAAGAAAATATGAAAATATTGTTAATAAAATCTACACAACATAATTGAACAAAATCATTCCTTGGAAAATACGTAATTAAGTAAAATAAAAATCAATTTTGGTCTATTGCAAAATCAAATGTTATATTGAAATAAAGTGCAAACCAATTTAAGCATCAAAAAGAATTATTGTCTAATTGGCCCTTCCATGAGATTCAATCAAAAGAATAAACTATTATTAATCATCATAGTAATCCAAATTGAAATTAAATGAAACAAGAAGTAAGTAATTCCTTTTATCAGTAGAATGACAATATAGTTTGATATTATTCTTCTAATTTTAAATTAGTTTTCTTATAAACATCATAAATAAGTACATCTTTAATCCATAGTTATCTATAAATGTCTCTAAACTGCAAAAATTCAAACTAATATAACATATAATGTACTTTCTAGGAAATAAGTTAGCTTACAGTTTTCTGAGCTTACCAACAAATTGACAATGGTCATGCATTTACTGGAAGTCTAGCGTTGCTTATGAATATTTCATAGTTTATTAATAAAACAATAGAAAAAATTATTAAACCTTAGGTTGATTGAGCTGAATAATAGTTGATTTAAAAAAATAAGTTTATGTCAAGTAAGATAATATAAAATATTTAAATAAGAAGTACAAATTTATAAAGAAAATATATACAATTAAATTTAAGGAAAATTAAAGTTGTCTACTGCAGTTAAAGTAAATGAGCTACTTGTACATTTATATTTTTCCTACAACACTATAAAATTTATTATTTGAATATTATTTTATCGCCTATTTTTTTCAATTTGATTTTCTTATATACTTATGTTTAAATATGGAAAAAGGATCAACTTTGGGACTGATAGGCTATACAAAAAACTTGAAGATGGTTTAGTATCTATGTATTAATAAATAATTTATGTGCTACAAATAAAATAGGTAAACATGTTGGATCTAGATTTAACCCTGGAGGGGGGGTGAATATGGTTATAACAAATTTACTTAAATTTAAGCACAGAAAAATAAAATATGAAGAAAAGTAAATCACACACAGATTTTACCCAGCTTCGACAACCCCTGCCTACTGCTGCATTCCCAGATTTCTATTAGAATTAAACAGTCTCACGCTTACAAACATTCATAACAGACTCGCAGACATTTGCTCCCGCTCACAAACACTCTTCTAGACTCGCAGACATTCGCTCCACGCTCACAAACACTCTACTAGACTCGCACACCCTGCTCGCAAACATTTGCTCCCGCTCACAAACACTCTACTAGACTCGCACACCCTGCTCCGCCTATAGAGTTTCGCTTACTCGCAAACTTTGCTTCCCGCCTATAGAGCTTCGCTTACTCGCGAACTCTGCTCCCGCCTATAAAGCTTCGATTACTCGCAAACTCTGCTCCCGCCTGTAGAACTTTGCAAACTCGCACACCCTGCTCACTGAACTAATTCTAACTAGACAATCTGACACTACCTAAACCCTAGGTGGTGATTTACCAGTTTTTGATTTGAAAATTTAAAAACAACAATTAAAGGATAAACAAATAACCCTAAAAATTAAAGCCTTTTAATAATAAACAAGGCCGGCCCACTTCTCTTCTTCAACCTGTTCCTTATTCTTTTGTCTTGTGAAAAATATGGCCGATCCTCTTTCTCGAATTAGGGCTTCGGCTCTTGATCCAAATTATGGCTTCGGCTCTTGATTCAAATTTAGGGTTTTGAAGCTGCGCCTTTTCGTGTGCTTCGTTCTCGCTCGTTCCCTCTTGGCCGCTTCTGATTGATCGAGTTCTCTGTTGCTCTGGTATGTAATTTTATGCGTTTGTGCTTTTGTGCTTTTTCGTTCTTGAACTCGATCGTGATTCGAGTCGGATGATTTGTTCTTTGTTATGCTCGAACTCGAATACCCAATTGCCGATGATGATTTTGGTTTACATAGGATTTGATTTCCTATATTTTCGTTCGTTGATTTCTTCAAAATTGTTGCTTTGCCGTTCGATTTCACTTTGATGATTGAGATTTTCCTTGACTGATTCACATGCGTATATATTTGAAACTGCTCGGTCGACTTGGTTAGTAATTCTCGGTTTTGAATTTTGAGATGCTTGACTATCTCCGTGAATCTCTCTGTTGACCCGATTGCAATATGCTTTGAATTCGAGACATTTGTTTACCATGTGCTTTGAGACGATTGAATTGGTTTTAAAATTCTCTGTACTATTGATTTCGTGATGAATTCCTCGGCTTTGACTTGACTTCTGGTAGCACTGGTTTTTGACTCGACTTTGGTCATTTGTTTTTGACCGTGGTTACTCTGTAGCTTCTACGGTTTCACTGTGAATTTTTGGCTCTGGCCATCTCCTCTGGTTGTTAGTCATTGACCTGGTTCTTAATGTACACTACTGTGATTTCCTGTGATTTCTTGTTGGTTGTATTTGTGTACTTGGTCGAGTTCGTTTCCATTCTACATCACCATAGTTTGTACATGCATTTGCCACACTGTACTTGGTCGCATTGCTGTTGGGTTGCTTGCATCATTACCTCGTGTATCTGCTGTTGTCTTAACTTGTAAAGTTTCACCGTAGCTTCCCTCTTGCTTTGCATTGAGTTCATTTGAGTTGCGTCTCTGATCTTGGCATGTGCATTGTTGTAGTTACACTGTTGTGGTCTTGTCTGGTCTGGTCTGGTCTGCACTTGAACTTGTAGTCTGCCTTGATCATCTTGTAACCTGGTCTGGTGCATCCTGCTTTGGTCGTTGCATTTGCTGGCTTGTATCTCTGAGCTGCTGTGTTGCATTTGTATTCATCACTGGGTTTGATTCAGGTTGTTCATGAGTCTTCATTTGTATTGATCTTCATATATGTGCATATATACAGTTGCTCGGTCCTCACTGTGTTCATGTAAACTGCATTAGTTGGATATGTTGGCACTTGGACTAACTTGTATCTGGACTTTGTCTATGTGCATTGTATAGTATAATCAGGTTGCCTTGTATCATTCTGGTTGATTTCAGTTTCTCTAGTATTAGTCTTTGGTGCAGTTTCATGCATGCTCGAGTCTGGTTGATTGATGTTGAGGCTATTTGAGTTGAACTTGGTTTGGTGTGCAATGTTCCTTGCAGTTTTGAGACTGCACTGGTGCATATGCTTTGCTGCCTGGTCATCTTTGATGTTGTTGCATTGTTGTTGTTGCACACTACTGGTTTTCACTTCTCTGTTTGATCATTGAAGTATGCTCAAGTCTGCATTTGTTACATTGTTGCATTGACTTTGTACATGTCGTTGATGCTTGCATATCATGACTGCACTTGTATTGAATCCAGTTTCACAACTCGGGTTTGATCTTGTGCTGAAGTCGATATTTTATTTATATTGCACCTGAGTTGAACCCGTCTTTTTATTTGGGTTTGACCTGTGCTCACCTGTCTCTGTAAATCAATCAAGTGTATATATCGGTGTGCACGGCCTTGTGGCATATACAGTGATACACTGTGTATGTCACAAGTTGTTCGTGTATGATGAATTCAAATTTAAAATGATGACGAACAGCCCAAATAACTGAGGCAAATCATATTTTCAAAATCATCTTTTATTTTTGAATTGCAAAAATATTTCTTTTTCAATTTTACTGCGTTAGTGAATATTTTTGCAGATTACTCAGATGCTGGATTCAAACTAGATTATAGTTGAAGACAAAAATATGAGTGTGGGTGATATGTAGTGAGGTTGTGATGTAAATGTGAAATGTCATGTATTGTAGTCAAAATTGTATATGTATAGTGAGAGCTTGAAACTGTACTATCAAAGTTGTAATAAATATTTGTTTGAATAAAATATTCGTCTGAATTCAAAAACTGTGTTATTTATTTTTATTCAGCAAATATTTATTTATTCTGTGAAAATTAAAATAGTACGTTAACAAATACATTTAAGTGAATGTATATATGTTTATTATCATCAAACAAAAATCATATAAGCGCAAAGCGCATATTCAACAAAACAAAATTCATAGTGTACGAATAGAACAAAAATCAAACAAAAGTAACATTAGATACAAATGTGGAGATTAAAAGAAATAGTTCATTTAGTTTGTGATAGATTTTACCAAACAATCGAATCAAAGATTTTATGTTGCCAGTATATTAGTAAATCTAGCAAATCCAATAAAAAGAAGTACCAAGATAGGTTTCTAATCAAAGAAGTAATTAGCGTAAACATATCCTTTAGCTTGTAGCTATAGCATCTTTTAATAGATGGTTCGGTATATCATGACATGCATATCTATATGTTATGACTTTGTTTTTTTATTAACAAGGTATATAAAAGGTTTTTGTAATACTATCCTACTAAGAAATTAGTTTTAAAATTCATATATGTTTGTAAAGCAATGGAAGTTCATTTAATAGATTCAAGAATATTTATAGTGAATCACAAAAATTATAATATCCCCCTAATTTATTTCTAAGAGACTTATAAAAATATATATTCTAAATGTAAAACTCAAATTAGAATTTGAATGAAAAAATCAAAACATTTACATTATTCCAAATGTAAAACTCAAATCGAAATCAGAACTAAATGTATGAGGATTTTAAGAAATTATAATAAGAATTGAAATTTAAGAATGATTAAATACTGATTAGGTTATAATTAGGTTACATGTAATAGATGCATATAGTAATAATTCTTAGATTAATGCTGGGATTTTCTATGGAATGATGAGATTTTATAAGCGGCTAAAAGTAAAATTAGTCATTGAATTAAGTAAAGTGAAGTATTCGAGCTGAGGAAACATAGAAATATACGAATATTTGATAGAAATTAAACATTTTATTGCACTGATTCAATCTAAAACCCTCAATTAATTTTCTACCAAAAAAATGTCAAGCTTAAAAAAATGATCATAAATAAATGAGCTAAAAATCATTCTATACATATAAAATTAAGAAAGGAATACTTAATGCATTTATATTATTTAAAATGCAAAAGTAAAATCAGAGTTAGAACTAAGTAAATTGAAGGTTATTGGCAAAAAGTAGATTAAAGAATTAAATTTAAGTTTTGAAATAAAAAAACCTTGAAGTGGAGAAATGGAGATAAGTTATAATAAAAATGAAAAATTATCTTAAAATTAATTTTTCAATTCTTTGACTCATCGATCTCATCATTCCTATTTCAAGTCTACAACAATTTTAGAAATGAAAAGGTCGAACCTGAATAAAAGAATTAAACATAAAAAAATGAGTCATGTTTTGTAGTTATCAATTTTAGAATGGAAGACTCGACATATATTTACATTATTTAGAGTTTAAAACACAAATTGAAATAAAAAAATATGTATGAAAGTAGGTTAAATGATTTTAGTAAGAAACAAAAACAGAGGAAACGATTAATTTGGATTAAATTACATTTTTAATTATGTACAGAACCTTTTGAGATTTTTATGTTATAGGTAAGAGATGCATATAATATGATTATATGATTTTATTATGGCCGTTCTTAATTTCTTCCTTGTTACAATGTTCTTTTGACACTCCTTAGAATAAAGATCGTTGAGTTCACCATGTATGAATTAACTCTGCATGATTATATTTCTTTTTAATAATCTAAAACAAAATACTGGTCATTCCCCTTATAACATCATAGGCTATATATTCCATTTCAAATATTTAACTTAGAACATAATATTGGTTGTTATAAGGAACATTTACATTGTTGATTTGAGTTTTGAAGTGTTGAGGTGCGGATGACGTAAGGAAGCATAAAGTAATTTGGATACATATTTTTGCATCATATAACTAATTCTATTAAATTTATATGTAGTCTATAATGCTGATTTATGTGACTCATAATTACACTTTCCAGTTAAATTTTGATTAGTGCCCACTTAGTTCTTGAGGTATAAAGACTTACTTGCTATATTAGAATTTTTCAATGGACTATTTTTCTATACCTATTTGATGAAGTTAAATAAAATAAAAAAATTATATTTCTCTTTATAATATTAAAAGGAAAATTCTATTTCAACACAGATAATTACATAGTAGCCCCCTCTAAAATTAATAAAATTTGGAAGAGTAAAATACCCTTTGAAAGCTACGTACTTTCTTTCTTTTCAATTCCATTATCTTCTTACGTCGGTTTCTTGCTGTCTAAACCACCGCTTCTTCAAAACTCTAGTTTCTAAATCAGTGAAGAAAAAATTCAATTTTTCACTACTAAATTATTTTTACAGACTTTTTTAGTTGTAATTTTGAAGAAAATATGAATTGGATTTCTAAATCAGAGAAGAAAAAATTTTATTTTTCATTACTAAGTTATTTTTTGAGTTTACAAACTTTACTAAGAAAAAATTCAATTTTTCACTACTAAGTTTCTAAATCAGTGAAGAAAAAAATTCAATTTTTCACATTTTACGTGATAGAAAGGGTAGTTCTAGAAATGGTTGGGGCCACTAAGTTATTTTTTGGGTTTACAGACTTTTATTTTTATTTTTTGGGGACTACTAATAAATACTCAGGTTGAAATAGAATTTGCCATATAAAAATGTTTAGGTAGAATCAATTTCCTTATTATTTAATATGATGATATAATGTGAACTTTTTGTGATGGTGTACTATATATGGTGCTTTGGTCACAGAAGTTTATATCTAATTGTCTTCTCAGAGAGTGAGGACTCACAACAAGAAATGCTTATTAATTGTGGAAACAATGAATTTAAAATTTGTCACCGAAAGTTCCTGATAATTTAAAAGCTTTATTCAATTTGTACTTTGTAAGGTATCTCTATGATTTTTCCACTAAAAATAACAAACAGTTTTTTTTAATAAAATTGGAACATGTCCATTCATGTTTCTTTGTTATTATACTTTTAAAAATTATATCTTAAAATCTTATTTACGTATATCATACTATCATTGGATTTTAATTGTATAATGGTCTCGAAATTAATTGAGTCTAATTATATTCATATCCAGCATCTTTTCATCCTCATGTAATTCTCTAAAAATTACTAGTAATAAATCAGATTTTCCCTAAAATTTGAAATCCCTTTAAAACGTTCAATGTTTATGTTAGGAGATCAATTGGAGATGTTAGATTTTTTATAGAGCTTCTACAGGAGATTAACTTTACAATTTAATTTTGTTTATAGGAAGAATTTAAGCACTTATAAAGCTTTGAATGCCCAATTTTAGATGTATGAATTGCTTGTTTGAGTTATGTTTTTTTGAAATTAATTTGTTGTCTTCGTACTATTTAAATTGGATTGAAAGTAAATCATTTACGTTCTTCTAGGATATGATTTTATTATGATCACTCTTAAATTTATTTCCTATTTTAGTTTTTTATTGAGATCCCTTAAATTAAATTTTGTGTTTTTATTATGTGTGTCCGATTAAACTTAATAGATATAGAATATTAAAATTTCCCTTATTGAATTTAATCAAGCGTTCGTATAAATTAGAATATAGAGAGGATAAATTTTACTGTCAACTACTTGATTTGTATCATGGTCTGAAAAGGAGATAAGTGGAATAAATTTTTGTCACCATTTCCTATGATGGTATAGTGAGCATTAAAATGAACAAGATGTTCATGTCTCATAGTCTTCTTAGAGAATGATAATTGCACTACATGAAATTTTTAATGAGAAAACTGCAAATTTTGAGTTCATCACCAAAAGTTTCCAATGATTATTATGTTTTCTTATATTTTTTATGGAGTATGTTTATGATATTGTTATAATTAATGAAAATTTATAATCAGTGTGAATTCATTTTATATTCGGTAACATTGGAACATATTCAATTAACCTTCCTTTTCTGTTAGATTTTTCAAAATTAAATGTTAAATCTCATATGCTTAGATCATACCATAGCTAGCTTTAACTCTATAATAAACTCCAAATTAATTAAATTTTGATATATACCCTATAAAATCTTTTCCCTTATTCCGTGGCATTTCATAAACTTCCACTAATAAACTAGTTTTTTCCCAAAAAATTGAAGGTTACCATGGAATGGAACATTTTTCATAGGGGATCGATTATAGATGTATGTTATCCCACTTTTTGGCAAAGACGCGATACCAAAGAGATTGATCGAGGTCGGAGGATAGTTCGCCTCAGAGACTGGTCATACTTCGTTCCGCTATGGATATCACTGAATTTTGTCCTATTCCGGATTGAGCTACAATTGATAGGACATGACGAGAAGGATCATAGAAGTCAACACCTCAAATTTCGAGTCAATTGGAATTCGTACGCTCAAGTTATGATCGGTTCAATTCGAAGGAAAATGCCTAAGCTTCGAACCCATCAGGTCCGAACCCATCACCTTCGAACCCATCAGGTTCGAAACCATCACCTTCGAATCCATCGGGAAGAAGCTGGTTCGAATCCATCAAGCACTGGTCGTTCGACTCCATCCAAGGACTCCTTGTTCGAATCCACCACAGGAGCCTCATTTGAACCCACTGGGTCAGCTCGTCATGATGTTGTGTCATCCATCAAGTCGAACGCGCCGAGATATCAGGAGTCGAAGCGGTCAACCAGGAGTGAAGACCAGATCAGTTCGAAATCTGCGCTCCACGACGTCACGAAGGCACGTGCCACCATCGGTTCGAAACCATCGGTTCGAATGGATGGTTTCGAACAAAACAGCCATGCAGAAAACGCCATTTCGAATCCACGATATCTCTCAATCCACTGATCCAAATGCCATGAAATTTTCACAGAATCTTGCATGCATGTTGAAGAATATCCACGCCAAATTTCACCCCGATTGGATGAATTCTTGATCGGTTCGAATGGAGTTCGAACCGATACCAAAGTGGGCCCACATTTCATAAGGATAGGCGCTTGGGCCCCCTCACGTGCCAGAAGTGGTCTTCTGAGTTTTCAGCGAAATATCAGCATCCCACGCCTATAAATAGAGCCCCAGGGCCAATGGAAAAAGGACTTTTAGATTCGGAAGCGCCTAGACCCTGCCGGATTGAGATCTCCATCATCCTACATCATAATTCTACTGTTGATTTCGAATTTTCAGTTGTAACTTGCTGTTGATCGCTGTAAGAACCTGTAATCATTGAAAGATAGTCAATAAAAGTGCAAAAAGCTTCACAGTGGACGTAGGCAATACGCCGAACCACTATAAACTGTCTGTCTACGCATTTACATTCATAATTGTTGGAGTTTTTGTTAGATAGTTCTCTGTTTCAATTCATATTCTTCATTAATTATCTCTTCAAGAACTCCCGAAGAGTGTTGTGCCCATTTTTGACACGAACACTTTGGTGCTTTCACTGAGAGCAGCGCAGTTTTTTCTCCTGCTCCTTGGATCTTTCATCGATACCGGATTGCGTAAGTCCAAGAGAAGATCCAGATCTCTGTTCCAGATTCTATCCGTCCTATTCTAGACTTCTTCAACATGGTAAGTACCAGAACTACCTCCAACGTTGGTGATCAGGAAGTTCGGGATAGACAAAATCCCACACAGTTACGATCAATCAACCAAGATGTTACCGGACCTTCAGAACCGTCGAATCCAGTTACCCGACAAGAATTTCAGCTGTTGCTCCAAGAGCTGACACAGAGCTGACAACAGCTGACAGAGCAGCTACGTGTCAATGCCGAGCTGACTAGCCGGCTAAATAACCAAAAACGCGGAAGATCCAGGAGGGATCGTGCTTCTCGTTCTTCTACCGAAAGTTCTGCTTCGTCCGACCATTATCATCGGTCTCCTCGACCCCCGATTGGACGGAGGTTATACACAGGCTACTGAGAGCCTACCAGCCCTGCCCGCCGGGCAATTGAGAGTTGGTCCGTCCGCCAGCTATCATACCGGACCTTATTCCCAAGGAGGAGCCATTCCACAACAAGCTACCGACAATCGTCCCACCACTATCACTGCTGAACCAGGAGTCAATGTCCAAGATGTGTCAGCTCAAAACCGCTTTCGACCAAGGCAATCTCCGGAGCCGTACGTGCCCGAGGGTGTCGAGCCAAGGAGGCGAGACTTGTACAGTCGACAGCGTCCAGTCCATTCTCGCGATGTGGAACCCAACCACACCTTGGCTCACCCAGCTCAGAATATGGCCATACAAGATCTCTCTAATATGATCAGGCAGCTGGTTCGCGAAAGTCAGGGACTTATGAACGATGATTGGGGGCTCTCTCGTAGCCACACCCCATTTACCGATGAAATTCTATATGCTGAACCTCCTCGGTGTTTCAGAATGCCGGCTTTGCCTATGTACAAAGGGAACTCAGATCCCAATCAGCATATTCTGAAGTACGAATGGTCTATGAGTGCCGCGAGAGCTGACGATGCGATGAAATGCAGAAGCTTTCCTATCTCACTAGGGGGCATCGCTACGATGTGGTTCACACGATTGCCGCCCCGTTCTATTTCCTCATTCAATCAACTGGCCAGGAAATTCGTAGAACAATTCCGTATGCATGTGGCAAGGCCGAAGGATGTTAATACGCTATCCAGCGTTACTCAAGCTCCAGGGGAGACACTCAGAGAGTACTTGGAGAGGTTTCACAAGGCCTGTGTGGAGATCAGTAATCCGAATGACAACTCTATTCTAATGGCGCTAACAAAGGGGATCGACCCCGATTCTGAATTCGAAAATTGGCTGGCAGGAAAACCACCTGCATCGTTGGACCGCTTCTATTCCAAGGCCGCTCGGTTCTTGTGGCGCTAGGATGCTAGGCAGTCTAAGAAACAGGACGATGCAGGTCCCAGTGGAGAAGGTATTCAAAGCAATATTGCGATTAAACAGTCTGATAAGAGCTCCGGAAAGGTACAGTTGAATGTCCAGAATAAGCCAGTTCAGCCACGAAACAGTGTAAATCAGAACAAAAAGCGGGATCAAAGTCACGGCCCACAGCGCAAGAATCCCATGTTCGATAACTATACTCCTTTGAATACATCATTGGAGAACGTTTATCTGCAAACCTGTAATACGATTCAATACAAGAAGCCCGCGCCAAAGCCGTCGTCAAAAAGGCAGATCCAGACGGGAAATTTTTGCAGGTTTCATGAGAGCTACGGGCACAATACAAATGAATGCCGTCATTTACAAGATCTTGTGGAAAAACTAATCAGAGAAAGAAAGTTAGAACAGTTTGTGCGGGCGCCGCAGCCTGAAGGAGCGGGCCCATCAAATCAAAGACATATCCCTGATCAGGCAAGACAGGAAGAACCTGCTCGTACTGGCGGGAGATTGGTGATAAATGGTGTAAGTGGTGGTCCTCGTCCAGCAGATCGAAGCTGGAAGGAAATAGGGTCGCACGCCAATCTAGTTGGGCATGTGAGCCTCAAATGTGAAACTGACTTGGATGACGAATCTTTGCCCAAGTGGCGAAAGATAGTAACCAATGACATGGTTTTTCGGGGTAGCGACGCCGACGAAATTGGAGCCCCGACCACTGATCCACTCGTCATATCAGCTCAGATCGGACCAGCATGGGTGAGAAGGATCCTGATAGATAGCGGAAGCTCGGTAAATATCCTCTTTGGACAGGCATACAACCAGATGAGCATGGGAGACGACGATCTGAAACCATGTCGGACTCTCATTCATGGATTTGACGGCAGCACTGCCATACCCATTGGAGTAACGGAATTACCGGTCGAGTTAGGAGCTGGAGAACATAGGAGAGTTCGGACATTGCAGTTCGTTGTGTTGGAAGTAAATTCTTCATATAATGCCTTTTTGGGCCGACCGGCCCTTGCTGAATTTCGGGCTGTGATTGCCTCGTGGAGTTTAACCTTAAAGTTCCCCACTGTTAACGGAGTTGGGGTCATTCGGGGCGACAAATTTGACTTGAGAGCTGTCATACGTCAAAATCGAGCCATGCGACTGCACAGTGCCCTGACCCAACTCCAAACTTTTGAGATCGGCGATTTTTTTTGTAAGAGAGAATATCCAACACACCCACATCAGGAGCAAAAATGGAAGGGGCCGTATGTGATTACACAAAAGCTCAGAGACGACACATACAAGTTGTCAAACCATGGCGGCTCAACTCTTCCCGAAGCTTGGAGTAGTGAAAACTAGCATCACTGCCTCACATAACAGGCCATATCAATTTTGTTTAATTTTCCTCCATTTTGCAATTTATTTCTGCATTTTATGATTGCTTTACAAAATTAGAATTGTAATAAGGCAACTGATTTTGCCGCGTTTTCTTATTTCAGCAATAAAATGCCATCTCTTCGAGCCAGAGCTGTGATCCATTGAATATGACATGCAACATCACGATGCACGGAGAGCTAAGTTCCATCGCACGGTGGGATTTATCCAAACAGCGAGTGGCTGAGACATGACCGACCACTCACTAAGTGAAACCCGAGCTCGGGGGCAGACCAACACACTTGCGGATTGATACACAACAATTCATTCATCAACTCCGGATTCCCAGAGCGTGAATCGGAGTATAAACATTCTAAGGCTCCCAGAGTGCGAACCGCACTAACTCCGGATTCCCAGAGCGTGAATCGGAGTATAAACATTCTAAGGTTCCCAGAGCGTGAACCGCACTAACTCCGGATTCCCAGAGCGTGAATCGGAGTATAAACATTCTAAAGTTCCCAGAGTGCGAACCGCACTAACTCCGGATTCCCAGAGCGTGAACCGGAGTATAAATCCATCGCTCCCAGAGTGTGAGCCAACTGCAAATTCCCGGAGTGCGAATTGGGGTATAAACATTAACTCCGGATTCCCATAGCGCGAACCGGAGTATAAACATTCTAAGGTTCCCAGAGCGCGAACTCACTAACTCCGGATTCCCAGAGCGTGAATCGGAGTATAAACATTCTAAGGTTCCCAGAGTGCGAACCGCATCAACTCCGAATTCCCAGAGCGTGAATTGGAGTATAAACATTAACTCCTGGTTCACGGAGTGCGAACCGGAGTATAAATCCTTCGCTCCCAGAGTGTGAGCCAACTCCAAATTTCCGGAGTGCGAACTGGAGTATAAACATTAACTCCTGGTTCCCGGAGTACGAACCGGAGTATAAATCCTTCGCTCCCAGAGTGTGAGCCAACTCCAAATTCCCGGAGTGCGAGTTAGAGTATAAACATCAAACAATACATTCCCAGAGTGCGAACAGACGCCAGATTCCCAAGACAAGAACCGAAGTATAAAGCCTTAACTCTAACCTCCCAGAGTGTGGGTTGGAGTATAAATACCACCTCGTAGTTCCCAGAGTGTGAACTGAAACTCGTTCATTAACTTCGAGTTCCCGAAGTCCCCAGAGTGTGGACAAGTGTTCAAAATTTGTGATGAATTCAGTCATATGACAGTCATTACAACACTTGCAATAAGAAACACAGTTGAAATGGAGAAAACAAAAATTTCATTTCAACAGACTAGAAACGAGGACTTATATGCAAACAATTTCCTTCGTAAAAAGAGAAAACTCCTAGTGGCAGGGGCCGAACCCGCATCTATACACGGCCTACTAAAGGGAAACAAAAATGAGTTCCTAACTACCAAAAGATCCGCTCGAGCGATCAGACTACTTCTTTCTCTTCGACCGCTTCACCAACGGTTCATCGTCGTCGTCAGAGTAGCTTGGGATTGAAATCCTTCTTTTGGAGGGCTTCCTCTCCGACGACTGTTCTTCGGCCGAAGGCATAATGTCGACGTCTTCCTCAAAGCTTGGATCCCGATGAAGGCTTCCCCCTGGAGGTGTCGGAAGGATCGGATCCGCGACAGAAGAGGAGGCAGACACCCGAGTGTCAACCTCTGAACCGCTGGGCAGTATCACGCTTAGAGGCGCCGGAACATGCGCCGTAAATCCGACTCCTACACCACCTCCGTGCCCCGTGGCCGCCATTTCAGCATTGATTTCTGCTAAGATTTCCTCGTCTCGAGACGATGTGGCCTGGCTGGGGGCAACTCCGGCTTGCACGAAGGAGCTAGAGGCTGGCGGGAGCTCGCTGATGGTAAATGGCAAGTCTGTAGAGAAGTCTCCCTGTTGACTGAGTAACTCGCTCACCATTTGTTCATCAAGAGACAAGGAGCTTTCCTGTGCCGTTCCAGTAGACGCTGCCGTTGTCACGACAGTCGTTACAGTGGTAATTGCCTCCTGCCCTTGAGTCGGCTCCTGGGTCGAAGACGCCGGGGTGATCCTGGTCACTGAATAAAAAGGAGGAATCATAAACAATCACTTCCAAACGAGTGGTTTTACAAAAACGCACTTGAAATATGTGTAGAGTACCTTCCTCGGTCCGGCTTGCTAATGGTTGGCTAGCTTCGAGGACATGTTCATGGATTGGAGATAGCCGCGGTTGCTCTGGGTCATAAGCGGGGACAGCTTGTGAGCTAACCGCAGGCACAAGCCCTGATGAAGGCGGAGCAGTAATTTCGAGAACGGAAGTATGATGCTCAACGCCCGACCCTTCTTCGGCCTCTGGAAATCGGCTACCGACTATCTCTTTCCCATAAGTAATGATAGCATCGTGGAGGACCCTCTTCTCATCATCCGTCAGCCACTGATTTTCGAGCTCGAATCGGTCGACCGATTCGTCCGGATGTGCATCCTCTTCCTCCTCAACCAACCGTTCCCAGGCACTGCGAAGATGAGCCGGGTAATCCTGAAGCCAGGCCAGGTTTCTGTGCTTTAACACGTTGGCATTGTAGGAGATAAGCAAATCTTCGATGTCAGCCTCTAGCCTGGCTTCGGCATGTTGAACTTTCTCCTCGGTCTCCGCCTCAACCGCTTGAACTTTGGCCACTGCCGCATCCCGCTCGGTCTGAAGTGTCACAGCTTGTTCGCACGCCTCCTGGGCTGCATTGTTGGCATCATCCCTTTCCTTGGCAATTTCGGAAAGATTAGACTTGAGCTCATTCAGCTCCTTCAGTGCCTCATCCCGTTCAGCAGTGACCAAAGTATTCCTATGGCCCATGTCCTCGACCGAGGCATAATGCTCATGCTTCATTCTATCCATTATAGCTTGGGCTTCATCGGCCTTCTTTATGGCTTCTATCTCGGATTTTCTAGAAGATTCGGCCTCAGCATTAAGCACTTCGATAATACGACCCTTCTGGGCCAACTCTGCCTGTAGCTTCTCATTAGCGGCCCCACGCTCAAAGGCCAGCTCAGACGCCTTCTCTGCCGCTTTGAACCACATTTTGTACTGGGCGTAAAAGTCATGCGTGTAATCATGCACCAGTTGCTCCGCCTCCGCTGGGATTCTCTTCAGATGAGGAGGGAAGATGTAGTTATCGAAATAGATAGTGGGAAAGTCCTTCTTAAGTTGAGCAAGCCTGAGTGCCCCTTCCCCGAAAATCTCAACAGGGGGTTGTTCTGTGACCACGGCAGTCGATGTTTCGCTCCTGGAGCGATGAGGTTCATGCCTGGAGGATTGGGAAGCGGATTTATGTCGCGAGGGCTCAGAGGGGCGAGGAACGTGAGCCGGAGGTTGAATGGGATCTCTGGGAGGAGGAGGAGTGCGCGATCGAGACCGACGCTTATGGCCTCTGTCTGTGTCATATCTTTCGTGACTCGAATATCCAGAGTACCCTTGATCGTAATCCCTATCTCCTTCCCGCTTACGCGAGTCACGGCGTGACGGCTTCCGAGAATGTCGCAGACTCCCTAACATCGAGCTGCGTCCAGACATAGTATCTACAAGGCAAAAAAGAGAACAAAATTAGTAGTTTCCCAAAGTGTGACCTACGACTGAAAGCTATGAAGTGTCGTGAAATGTATGTGAATATCCGTCCCATCCCCGACCAACCCGAAATGTCGAACACGCTGGTATCATGGGGGTCACTCAGGTTTAAAGTGCGATGAAATTCCTCCAACCCGGCATCATGTTGAAAAGACATGTCGTCCGGGATTGGGACATCAGCTAGCCCTTCATAAAGGCCTTCTCTTCTTGCAGGGGATCCCTCCGAAATTCTAACTTCGGGAAGGGCCCGGGACGCGATGACTGACTTCCATCTCCCTTTTTTCGACGACTTAAAAACGGCGGCCTTGCCTTTTCTTTGTTCCGTAACATCTAGACCAATGTCTGCAGGCCCGGCTGGCGGCTCGTCGTCGGCATGGGTCCTTTCGAAATCGACATCTTCGGCCATAATGACTTTGGGCTCCTCGCGCCTGACTCATTTTTTCGAAATGATCCAGTGCGCCCCATCAAATATTATACTTTGCCATCGTTCTATTAACCCGCAGGCCCGGAGATTCCTATCCGTCAGTAAGACTTCGATGTCCCTATCGTCGCTCGGGACCTCTTGGAGCACTCGTACTATCTCCTTATAGCGTTCGTCATCAGGGCGCTGGATCATCGTTGTAAAGAAGAAAAATATATGAGTTGCACTTTAACTACAATTTCATTAATGATTATTTGGGGACTCAGCTACACTCACGTCTAAATAGCCATCGTCTGGCAAAGCCTGGGGGGCACCTGACATAGAACCATTCCATCCTGTAGTAACTTAACCTGGTCCAGGTCCCAGTAATCACCTGACAGTTCCTTACTGCCTCCAGAAAAGTAAAGGATGGATAATCATTTCTAGTTTTGAAGTTGAGCAGATATTTAATTTCGATCGGGGCCGGTGGTATATGAAGATACTCCATGAAAACGATGAACAGACTGTTCACTGAAGCATACCCGTTCGGGTGAAGTTGGGATGGTGCAATTCCCAAGAAAGATAGAACTTCTCTTATATACTCATTGAACGGAGGGAGCGTCCCAGCCGCGCACGCGTGACGATTAAATGCAGTATACCCCTCCGGCGGATTGTGAGGTCTGTCACTAGGCCCCGGTAGTAACACATCGTCTAGCGACAAACCATGCCTCAGGCATATCCTCCCCAACATATCTTCGGTAATATGAGACGGAACAGAATCTGATGGGTTAGCGATGAATGACGCATTACGAAGTTCGTCAGGCGCTAAGCCGATAATCTCAGGATCAATGTCCGGAACCTCTAATATCGGAGGAACTATGCTCTGGATATCTTGTGGGTTTTCTTGTTGCTGTGAACTCGAAGGCTCCATAACTGACTAACTCACGAGAAACCATCATTAGACGACGAGAGACCCGTGTGTTCCCCAGTGTGTAATGTATGTATGTGTGCGGTGCAGTGCCGTGCATTACTTGCATGGATATCGAAGAATTAAAGTGTTTGTGCAAATGACAAAGCTACAAAGCCCGGTCGCGATGACTGTCATCGCTGACCGTCATCGCAAACGCTTTACGTGGGAGAAATTAATTCGGATGAAAGTTGTTATGGTCCCATCGACGAGCTTCGAAAGGCAGTCAAGTATGCAAGTTATTTGTCGGAGTCCAAGTATGCAAGAGTGAAGCTCGTCGGAGTTATGCTCAGAAAATATCAAACTTTGGTATCCGTTATATGGAGTTTCGAACCGATCGCGAGAACTTGTTCGAACCCATCATCCAACCTTCACTTCGAATCGATACGTAAGAGTCCATTTCGAATCGATCCCACAAGGCATGCTTCGAACCGATACACGGATGTCAAGTTCGAATCGATTAGTAAAGGGCGACTTCGAATCGATCCTTGGTCAGCTGGTTCGAACCGATATGGAAGCTCTCAATTTGACGTCGATCACGTTCGAATCGATAGCCTCCGTATCGATGTAAAATTGAGGACTTCGATACGATAGCGGATGGATTCGAAGCCACCGGTTCGAACAGACCCTTCGAAGGGATCCAATTGGTGCGAACTGCGCCACCCCCATAAGGTCATCCCAGGGATCGATACGAAAGCCAAGGAAAAAATAAAGCTAACATTATCAATTCAAACGCGAGTCCCTGCCTTGGTTCGAAGTTCCTCCAAAAGCCTGATCTGGATTTACCAAGTCTCAAAAAAGGCCGATCGATGAAGGGATGATGGATTCGGGGTAGCATTGCCGTATGGATTAGAGGTTAATTACCTAATTTGGGTGATAAGTTTGAGGAACTGAAAACTTGGATCTCAGATGGTTCGAATACGCGACGCGGTGTCTTCTTCCCTGAAGCTTCGAGAGGAGGCAGAGGGCAGTAAAAAAAAGGTAAAGTAAAAAGTGAAAAAATGGGGAGGTCCTTGCTATTTATATGGGGGGTTGAAGGTGACCGGGTCGATTCGTATCCCCGGTAAAGCTCGACCGGCTACAACGAGTCAAGATACAGGATTGGCTCGAAGTATGCTTTCGAACCCATACATTTGAGGCTCCATCGGTACGAAGCACACAGCGGGGCATCGATACGCATCGGTGCGAAAGGAACAATGGGCGCATCGGTTCGATACCTTGTTCATGACGACAAAACAACAACTCCACCCACAGCCTATTGACACGGACGATGGCTTCGCACCCATCATTTCTGATCGATACGAACTACAGCTTCGTATCCATCTTTTCTCATCGGTACGAACGAAGGATTCGTGCCCATCCAAGCTATTGGTTCGAACGCTAGTTTCAAACCCACCAATGCATAAGCATACTCCATCCATATGAGTGTTGAATTCGAACCCGTCGGAGCTCGTGCCCATCGGTTCGAAATGTTGCACTCGCGCAACACAGAGTCATTTCCTTCAACCTTCTACATCGATTCAGGAGCGGATCGATACGAAGGGACTTACCAAAACAACCATAGAGCATAGTCTCAACTCAAATCTCCGAATTGGTTCAGAAGAGAATCGATACGACATTCAATAGCAAACAAAATTGACAACGACTCATGAACACTCAATGTTAATAAAGGTCGTATTAACGTACGTGCATATATGTCGAGCTAACATTCGATCTTAAACATTTACAGCGATTGAATGCTCATCTTATTACAAATGCAGCAGCCAAGCGCTATTATACAATAATCAATCGTATCAACGCAAAGTTACAGCAACACAAGTTCGAGTCTCAATGAAAAGAGAGCAATGACTGTTTAGAGAGAGTTCGGAGCTGTTCAAAGCACGTCATGTTCCCACAAGACGTACTTTGGGGGGCACAATGTTATCCCACTTTTTGGCAAAGACGCGATACCAAAGAGATTGATCGAGGACGGAGGACAGTTCACCTCAGAGACTGGTCATACTTCATTCCGCTATGGATATCACTGAATTTTTTCCTATTCCGGATTGAGCTACAATTGATAGGACATGACGAGAAGGATCATAGAAGTCAACACCTCAAATTTCGAGTCAATTGGAATTCGTACGCTCAAGTTATGATCGGTTCAATTCGAAGGAAAATGCCTAAGCTTCGAACCCATCAGGTCCGAACCCATCACCTTCGAACCCATCAGGTTCGAAACCATCACCTTCGAATCCATCGGGAAGAAGCTGGTTCGAATCCATCAAGCACTGGTCGTTCGACTCCATCCAAGGACTCCTTGTTCGAATCCACCACAGGAGCCTCATTTGAACCCACTGGGTCAGCTCGTCATGATGATGTGTCATCCATCGAGTCGAACGCGCCGAGATATCAGGAGTCGAAGCGGTCAACCAGGAGTGAAGACCGGATCGGTTTGAAATCTGCACTCCACGACGTCACGAAGGCACGTGCCACCATCGGTTCGAATGGATGGTTTCGAACAAAACAGCCATGCAGAAAATGCCATTTCGAAACCACGATATCTCTCAATCCACTGATCCAAATGCCATGAAATTTTCACAGAAGCTTGCATACATGTTGAAGAATATCCACGCCAAATTTCACCCCGATTGGATGAATTCTTGATCAGTTCGAATGGAGTTCGAACCGATACCAAAGTGGGCCCACATTTCATAAGGATAGGCGCTTGGGTTCCCTCACGTGCCAGAAGAGGTCTTCCGAGTTTTCAGCGAAATATCAGCATCCCACGCCTATAAATAGAGCCCCAGGGCCAACGGAAAAAGGACTTTTGGATTCGGAAGCGCCTAGACCCTGCCGGATTGAGATCTCCATCATCCTACATCATAATTCTACTGTTGATTTCGAATTTTCAGTTGTAACTTGCTGTTGATCGCTGTAACAACCTGTAATCATTGAAAGATAGTCAATAAAAGTGCAAAAAGCTTCACAGTGGACGTAGGCAATACGCCGAACCACTATAAACTGTCTGTCTACGCATTTACATTCATAATTGTTGGAGTTTTTGTTAGATAGTTCTCTGTTTCAATTCATATTCTTCATTAATTATCTCTTCAAGAACTCCCGAAGAGTGTTGTGCCCATTTTTGACACAAACAATGTAAGATTTTACATTTAGCTTTTACTTTGAGGGTCTTATCTTAATTGCGAAAAATTTATACTGGTACTTATTATACTTCAGTTTTGGTTTGAAAACTATAAAAGATAGTCCTTGCCATTTAATTATGATTTGAAAGAAAGTATTCCATGACTTCTACAGCTTTGAAATCCCAATTACATATTAATGAATTTGCATATTTATGAATTTGTATATGAATTATGCTTTTGGGGATTAGTATGTTGTTTTTATACATTATATGTTGTATTATGTGACTTTGATATGGTTGTTCCTGATTTCATTCTTGTTGCAATGTTTTCTAGAGATTCCTTAAAATAAATATTAAATTTCCACTATGTTTGAATTTACCATACATGGTTATATTTATTTCTAATAACCTATAACATAATATTGGTAGTTCTTCTTGTGATATTATTCATTTTATATTTCATTTCAAATACTAAACTTAAAACATAAATTAGTGGTTTTAAGGTACATTTACGTTGCTAAATATTGAGTTTTGCCTTGGCCTTTCATCTTCTCTTGGTATAGTCGTGTATTCCCATTGCCTTTCACGTGAAAAAACCTTCTCACTCTCATCATTCTCACGGCATTTCATTTTTGAAAAAAAATTGTAAGTTATGGCTTCAATTTTTCTACTTTTTTTCCTCGTTTTTTCTTTGATTTTTGCCTTGCTCTTCTCTAATTTGCTCGGCCACACACACCATCACCTTCACCGACAACCACCACCATCTCCTCCCCCTCATCATCCATGGCCAACCACCTACCTTGCTGACTAGATCTGGCCGTGACCATCTAGGTGATCAAGCACCATAAAAACTTTGCAAAAAACTCCAAACAATGCCTAGCCAAGCCATGTATTCCCATCACCTTCATGTCTAGCCTCGACAACCACCCCTTGCTCCACCACCAGCATATGACATCACCTCTAGACATCACATCAACCTCTGACCTGAATTGTAGTGACCATGGCCGAGCCAAATATTGGTATAGGTCGAGCCTATTTTGCACCAAAACCTTCCATCCCTTGACCCCTTGCATACCTTTGCCTCTCCATGCCTTTGCCTTCCATTTTCATGTCCATAGCCATGTCTCATGACTCATGGCCGAGCATATATGACCTAGGCCGAGCCTAGGTCTGGTTAGATCAAGCCATTTGCATTTTGGCTAAGCTTATGTTGTCTTGTACAAGTCTTTTGCTCCTAACGTTTGGTTATCTCTCTTGTTTTGTAATTGTTTTGCAAACAAAAGTTGTTGACTTTATTTGTATGTCAATATTTATATTTATGCTTATGTATGTTATATTTTGTGTTGTTTACAAGGCTCTCCATCCATCAAATCTAATCGTGTTTGTCGTGCTTTTGAAATCATTCTTGAGGTTTGTTGTGGGTCTCTAGCTTTGATAAAGGTGAGTCCTTCTCACTCTGACATTATTACTTATGAAATGGTAAATGGATGACAAGTGATTAGTAATTAAAATGTTGTGCATATATAATTCCATGTTATTACCATGTTAGCTTTGTTAATTATCACCTGACATATGATAAATGACAGTATATTGTTACATTGACATGCTAGTATAATTGTTTATATTGTTACGTATATACTCACACTACAAGTTCCCTGTTAGAATAGAATAACTATGGGTTGATATGATACATACCCGTACGGACAATAGAATAGGGAAAAATCATTATGAGCTGAAATTATAGGCTTAAGTGAGTTTTATTTATTTTATTTTACTTGGGATTGCGGGTTTGAAATGATAGAACCAGGGTTTTCTTTTTAAATTGCGGATTTAAATGATACATATCCGTATCACTTGACCTAGGATAGAAAATTATATACAGACCCCGTGGTATATTTTAAATGATTTTTTTTATATAAATATGTATTTTAAACTATGAAATTATGATTTAAATATTTTTTCTTATATTTTAAGAAAGTTAATATTTGAATTTAAGTATGTAAATTTGAAGTAAATGTGATTTTTTGACATTAAATTTTATTTTTTGAAAAATGTAAGTAAATAATGGAAATTAAATTTAAAGTTTTGAAATGATATTTGAAGTAAAATTTTAAGTTTTGTTAAATTAAAAAGTTAAGAAAACAGTGAGATATTGACTTAACAAATGAATTGAGTTTTAGAGTGGATATTTAATTATAAAATTTTGTTGTGATAAATCATATGTTAAAATGATTTAAATGTGAAATTTTGAAGCCTAAAAATATAATTTATAAGTTTAAAATAGCAAAAATTAAAGGTTTAATGTTTCTGAAAAGTTATAACAAAATCTGGAATTTTATTGCTAGCATTTTCAAAAATGTTGTGGTTTTACGATGGCATTTGTTAGATGCTGTCATTTCATAATTTAACTAAACTCTGAAATAACAATATAGTTATGATAGCATTTTTTAATTTCCGTTGTTTTGGAATTTAACTATATTTGAAATAACTGAATATCTATTACGGCATTTATAAATTCTGTTGTTCCTGAACTGAACTATTTTGGAAACTAAATACCTACTATAGCACTTTATAAATGTCGTCATTGCTAAAATTTGACAATGTTTTAAACGGTTATAATTTTAACACTGTTTGAGTTATATTTTAAAGTGATAATGATTTAACTTTTGGAATTGATAAATTGTGAAATTTAAGGAGTTTGAATATATTTTAATATTTAAATTTGAATCTTAAGGAATTTAAATTGAATTTTGAATTTAAATAATGGTTTACTTGGTTATGTGTTAAATGGAATGAAATGAAATGATATAAATGAATTTTTGAACGAAATTTTGAAATGTGTTTTGTAATGATATTTGGAATAATAAATGAATAACATATTTGATTTCAAAATGATATTTAATTTGAATATTTGAATTAAAGAATGATAATGAATTGATAAAGGATTTGAAAGGAAATGATTTTGAAATGGTTTTGAATGCAATGATCTTTATTTTGATAAAGAATGTAAATTTGGAATGATATTTGATTTTGATTTATTCGATTTATTCGATAAATGAATATTTGAAGTTTATATTAGTATGAAAGGATATTTAGTTTACTTGTAATTTGAGTTTATCTAAATGATATTGGATTTATGAAATGAACATTGCAAAACTAAGTAATAATGAAGTTAAATTTGAGATATATGAAATTATAAAATTTAGTTTTGAAATGTGTAACGACCCGCCGCTCTGACCGCCTCTAGTCGGTAATTAAACCAACTAGAAACATTCAAAATGACGGATTATTATTTAGTTTATAGCATTTAAACAGAATCAGTCACAGAATCACAGAAACCATAATATATATATATATATATATATATCATAAATGAACTTTCCTTTATATACAAATATCTGAGTTATACGATGAATTATATTTAATACAGCGGAACAATTTATATGTTTATTTTTAAGTACAAGAAAAATTTCTCGAAAACTTTAGCGATGCGGTAATCCCCCTCTCTCTCTAACTTCGCTGCCTGAGAATCTCCAAGCTATAAAAATACTCGGTCTGACCCGAGTATTACATTCAAAAAAGAAAATAATACACAGGTCAGTCTAATTCAAACTCAGTTATTAGTGCATAGAGGCAATAATAATCAAATAGCAATTAGACGACAGTCAAAGATAAATTTACCCATCCGATCCTTTACAAGAAATCGGATAACGGTAAATGGTAACACTAAACAGTGTTAAGACAACAAATCAGCAGATTGAAATTTTAATGAAGATGGATAAAAGAATTTTTTTTCTTTTTAGAAGATAATTTAGGAAAGCATCAAAATTTGCCTAAACGGCAGTTTAAACCAAAATCATCAATTTAAATCGAATCAATTTAAATAATTGGAAAAGTTGCTTAAAACATCAAAATTGATTGGCTGCCGTACACGCACGCGTGCACTGCCTCGCCACTGTAGCGTTAAAAATAGAAATCAGCACAAGGTCAAATTTGAGTTTTTTTTTTAAAAAACTGGATTCAACACAAGGCTACAAAAAGAATGCAAAGCTTAGACAAATTCCAAATGCATCAGTGCATGAAGACTGAAACAACATGCAAATGCATCAAAACAATGTCGAAGTTATTCCAGCAAAATGACAGTACAAACAAGTGCACATTGGAAGTACAAGATAATAGCAGCAATGTACATGCACCAGTGATGAAAGTTACAAACAGAGACTACAAGGCAGTGAACACTTGAATGCATCAATAAACCAATTGCAAGACCTCAAGTGACATGGTGAAGCAGTACAAAAGAGCAAGTGCAATTCGAACTAACATGATATTAAGCACACAACAGCAAGTGCAATGATCAGATCAATGACCAGCCACAAGTATACACAAAAAACACAGTGACAGGCACAACTAAACCAACAATCAACACGGTGAAGAACATGGATGTCAAAGTGTACATGGAACAATGCAACACAGACCAAATGCTCAAGCCACCAAGAATCAGTGCAATGACCAAGCAATGATCAGACATAGGTAACCAAAGACAACAGTGAAAATGCAGACAACACAAATGAACATGTGTGGACAATGAAAACCAAAGTCATCAGGTCAGAGACAACACTCAAGCCATAACATGAATAGTACAACATGACAGTGACATACTGCAACAACCACCACCAAGATACACAAGTGGAAACTCAGGTGATATATGACAAAGTGCAGACAGTCAAGCAAAAATATGGCGGAACTTAGTATTTACTCGAGGAAACTATCAACTACATGCAGCAAGTTCAAATGCACAGTATCAAAGGCATAAAAGTGGCAGACCAATGCATAAATCTGACCCAAACAGATGCAAACCAGGTTGAAATAGTACAGGACAAGGTCAATGCGAGGCAAAAATCATCCCAGCAAATTTATCCAATGAAAACTCAAGTTAAGCATGAATCAGTGATGTGCACCTGATAGTATCAGTGGAAAATATAAATGGTGCACAGCATAAGTATGAATCAACTTATATATGCATATTGTATTAGATGACAACAGTGGATATGAACTCGACCAAATTCACAAACAACTCAAGTGGACAATGCAACAATACTAACTAGAATTACTATATGAATTTCACTGAAACAAGAATGAATGGAACTACAAAATGTCAAAGTGCAGACAACCAAAGAAGAAAACCATCAAGCCAATACTGCAGCAAGTGAATGCAGACCTACATGAACTAATTACAGTGATGCAGCAATGCTACCAGACAACAACAAATGACCTTGATTATAATGAGCACAGTCCAATATGAATGGATACAATGCATGCATAGTACAACTCAATACACATAAACACATATTGAGTACAAAATATTTAAAGATGGAATGTCAAAATTTCACAAAGGCAGACTGAATGATGCACAGCAACCAGATTAACTAAGCAAATTCAAGATAGCATGTTTTTTTTTCTATTCTTCCTTTTTTTTATCTACTGGTGCCTGTAACTATAAGGACAGGCATATATGCCTGTATACAATATTTTGATTTCATATCCAACATCTAGGCAAGATTTCATTTCATATTTAAACACCAATCACAAGTATCAAAACAAAACAAGAATAGAGGCAAGTGGGATTGCTCACAAACAAAAAAGAAAAATAAACAGATTCCAGGAAATGAAGAAGTTCAAGTTTAAGGAAAAGAAAATTTGCTCACAAATTTTTCTTCCCAGAAGACAGAAAACTTCCTGACTGTTTTTCAAAGATGAAAGCCTGAACTTGCTTGCTTGAATGCAAATTTGTTTTTAAAACTTCCAGTGAGATTCTAAACTTAAATTTAACTTAAACAAATTTTTTTTTTAAAACCTTCATTATGACAAAACATACAAGTATTATTCAAATCTTAATTCCAAACTTATATTGGGCTGACGGAAATTGATTTGAAAAATCATACTTGCAGTGTCTGTTCTCATCAATTTTTTTTATGAACTAATGATAGCATATGTTCTCATCAATTTAAATTCAATTAACTGAGCAAATGGAAGCAAACAACACCCAAAAACTATTTATACACACATGAACACATAGGTCTATGCAATAATCATACATGCAGTGTCTGCCCTCATCAGATTTCACTTATGTATATACATACAATACCTATTCATTTCAATAACCTAGCATGCAACCAAATTTACTAAAGTTTTAAAAAGTTACTCACAGGATCAGTTTAACTTGTTCAATTTTGAGTCATGAAACCTCATACTCAAAAACAAGACCGAAGTCAATCACAAAATCAATTGCCAGAAATTCGAACAAGTAAACCAGGGAAATCATCAGCGAAATCAAAATCAGAAAATTCAAGCAACCGAGTAAATCATAAAAGAACCAATTGGAAAAAAATCACAAAAATCACCAAACAGAAATCGAATTTGCAGAATACCAATTTAGAGATGAACTAGATGTGAGAATTACTCACCTTTGTCGAAGCGAATACGAAATCCCAAAAAAAAATTTTCCAAAGAGGACGAACGAGCCAAGCAACGCAATCTCAAAGTCAACCAAAACATCAGAGAACGAGCGCGAGCAACATCAGAGGAATCGAATAGTGAAAAGCCCCAATTTGGATTGCAAGCCCTAATTTTGGTTCGAAGAGGAACGAACGAAGAAGTCGCCGCCATTTTTTTTTTTCCTTTTTGATTTATTTCTAGGGTTTGAATGAATGGGGTGAAGTGGGAAACGGGTCGTGGTTTTGCAGAGGAAAAAGGCATGGGATTTTTTCTTCTTTATTTTATGTTTATTTTTATATTTTTCTTTTTTCATTTTAAATTCAATTTGTTTTGTATAATTATTTTCTTTACTTTGTTTTGTAAATTTTTTTGTTTGAATTTTTTAACTATGTGTATTTCTTTATTTATTTTGTATTGATTGAAATTTTATCCCTTTTTATTTTAAAGAAAATAAAATTGTTATTTAAACTAACCATCCATTTATAAATTTACATAAATAATAATTCTTGTATCCAAATTATTTTCCTAAGTCATTAGTTTGAATTTAGAATACAAATTCAATATTCAATTTCAACTCCGAAGTCAAATTTAAATTTAAATTCAACTTTTTATAGATTAAATTTTAAAATTTAATCGTCAATTTATAGTTATATTGGGAATTCAATTTAAATCATTATTCAAATATTTTAAATTAATTAAATATTTTCAATTTAAATTGTTCAAAATTCAAGATCGTTACAATCTCCCCTCCTTAAAAGAATTTCATCCCGAAATTACAAGTAAGGAAAAATGATTGTTGAAATTTCACTAATATTTATACCCTACTCAATTTTATCAAGTTCGAAACTTATTAAAAAAAAATGAATATAGGATTCGTTCTATTTGTTTTATCTCACTAGTTTTGTTAATTAACTCTTGTTTATTAATTTCTAAAATCAAGACGCAAAAATTTTTACTAAAATTTTCGACATACAAAACTCAAATTTAAACTTGAAACACTTCATTTACATATTATATCTTTTCCAAAGCTGTGGACTTTCAAAACATTTCAAAGATCCTCTTCCTTAGTTTATTAAGTTGGGGTTATGAGATTTTAATTTCAACAATTAAATTGTTATTTAAAGTTTGAAAATACTTGCTAACTCGAAATTTAACAAGTCTATTATCGTTCTTAAAGACATTAGGCATACGCTGGCCAGGCGCAAGTCTAAAAATATCCAAGTGCTAAATATACTTGCTTCAATTCCCAGTGAAAATACTTTTATAAATTCTTTTAAAAAATGGATATGGAAAGCACATTCCCCCATGGATCACAGTTTACCCGACGGTTCCGCTACTATCCCAGTAGAATCGCTTGTAACTGTAGATTTCTCATCTCTTGAATTTCGCCATGGTTGTCGCCATAGATCGCGGTTCACACGGCGGTTACGCTACTATCCCAGTAGAATCGCTCGTGACCGTAGGCATCTCGCCCCTCGAATTACGCTTTGGCATTTAGATTGCAGTTTACACGGTGGTTATGCCACTATCCCAGTGGAATCGCTTGTAACTGTAGGCATCACGCCCCTCAAATTACGCTACTACCCGAGTGTATCTAGATCGCGGTTTACACGGCGGTTACGCTACTATCCCAGTAGAATCGCTTGTAACCATAGGCATCTCGCCCCTCGAATTACGCTAGTACACGATCCTATCATGATGATCCACCATGAGGGATACCAGTCCAAATGGACACTCCAACTAATGGAAATACAAATGGTCACTCCAACTAATGGAAATTCTACGTAGCTACGATTTTCAAATGGACACTCATATCGAGTTCCAACAACCTTCATAAATTTTAAATGGAAGGTACTTTTCCATATCCTCAATTTGGAAAACATAATATCATACATACATATATAATATTTCATTTCACATTTCGTACATATCATACTCATGTACTTACATAAGTTTTCCACAACGATTTCTTTTCCAAACTAATGGTTTTCGAATTTATCGTATTCTCATATATACGTTCTAAAAACCACAATATTTCATACCCATAACAAATAGAGGATTCACAAATTTTCCATTTCATTATCCATTTAAAATTTTCCTCTATGTCGATTCGGAATTTTAAGGTTATCTTAAACCCAATTCATATTCATAATCCAATTTATTATCGGCTTCACACTCGATTTGAATTTCATGTTACATCGTTAATTCTCAATACATAATTGATGTCCACCGATATATAACCTCTGAGCTCGTACGTCTCAGAGAAGGGTGTTAAGCTAAGAGAATAAATTCTTCGCCACCATAGATATATATTTAATAGAGATCAATTGATATGTCATCAATTCACAATGTTAGACATACAATCCAAATCAACCATTCAAAATTCAAAGTTCAACTTATATTGTTTTTGGGTGTCAAAGTTAAACTCAGTTTAACTCAAAATTCAATCACTTTGAAAATTTTCCAAGTTGAACTAATTGTTCATATTTCCCAAAAATATCTTTACAAGATATATAATTTTCCACACTTAGCCATTTGAAACAAATTCAAATATTCACTTTTCAATTTATCTTTAAAAGATAAAATTTCGAACCTTCATTTCATATTGGAAAATATTTCCATACTTATTCAATAATAAGTAATTCACAAATCCATTTATTTTCAACACTTTGAAAATATCCAATATACTTATCATAATTAAGTATATGTCTCATTCTTAAAGGAAATCATTCTTTAAACACATTTATTTGAGTCAAAACGAATGTTGCGTAAAACATCGTTACGACGACCCAAAATCACTAGCATAGGGATTCGAATTTAAGATAGACATATAAATCCCAATACTAAATAAAAAATTTCCTTTTGGAAACCATTTACTATAACAACAGTGTTATAGTCCACCATTTCCTTTGATTTCTCTCGAAAACGTCTATTTCAACAATAAATGTTGAAATCTATGTATTCGATGCTTAATGCATTTTAAAACATCTTTAAAACCATTAACTTCATTTCATAATATCACTTTCTCAAAACATATCTGTTTTATTTAATAATATATTCACTGTCCTAAATCGTGAATATACTTCGTTTAACCAATTCCATCATTTCTACACAATTTATTTAAAAGATTATCCACTGTCCAAAATCGTGGATAAAATTCCCAACCAACTTTTATTATCACAATATTTAACTTAAAGGATAATTCGCTGTCCAAAATCACGAATAGATCTCCTTTAATAACTTCTATGTTTCATTTATCAAATTCAATTGGTTTCGAACTTATAAACAATCTTTATAAATTCCATTTCTATTTATAAAACTTCGATTTACAAATCTCCTTTCATTAATTCAATTCAATTCAATTTATATAACTCAGTTATATACCAAAGTCCATATTATAAGTTAAATACTTATAATCCATTTATTTTACCAAATCGTTCTTCACAACATTCGAAATGAATTTTTCAAAAGAATTCAGAATCAAATTTCCAAGTTATAATTCAATGATCCACTTGGCTATAACCAATTTAACATATCATTTTATTTCCTAATTATTACTTCGGAGATATTCAAAATATTCGACTTAAACCAATTTAAACCAATTCACTTAACTTATTTTTCATTTTTCCATAACTCACAAAAATTCGATAATGAGTTTCCGAATGATCGAAACTCAAATCTAAGGAGACCTCGCCGAAAAGAACTATCGCAAACCTAAATTTAGAGAGGGGAATTTTCAAAAATGATTTTAATTTTCAAAATACCTTTTATTGAAAAAACAATTTTACACTTCTTTAGATTTGAAAAGACTTTCTTTAAAGTGATTCTAATAACTATTCATATTAAACTCCATAAACTAAGCATTGTATAAACCAAAGCTCTGATACCACTTTTGTAACGACCCGCCGCTCTGACCGCCTCTAGTCGGTAATTAAACCAACTAGAAACGTTCAAAATGACGGATTGTTATTTAGTTTATAGCATTTAAACAGAATCAGTCACAGAATCACAGAAACCATAATATATATATATATATCATAAATGAACTTTCCTTTATATACAAATATCAGAGTTATACAATGAATTACATTTAATACAGCGGAACAATTTATATGTTTATTTTTAAGTACAAGAAAAATTTCCCAAAAACTTTAGCGATGCGGTAATCCCCCTCTCTCTCTAACTTCGTTGCTTGAGAATCTCCAAGCTGTAAAAATACTCGGTCTGACCCGAGTATTACATTCAAAAAAGAAAATAATACACGGGTCAGTCTAATTCAAACTCAGTTATTAGTGCATAGAGGCAATAATAATCAAATAGTAATTAGACGACAGTCAAAGATAAATTTACCCATCCGATCCTTTACAACAAATCGGATAACGATAAATGGTAACACTAAACATTGTTAGGACAACAAATTAGCAGATTGAAATTTTAATGAAGATGGATGAAAGAATTTTTTTTCTTTTTAGAAGATAATTTAGGAAAGCATCAAAATTTGCCTAAACGGCAGTTTAAACCAAAATCATCAATTTAAATCGAATCAATTTAAATAATTGGAAAAGTTGCTTAAAACATCAAAATTGATTAGCTGCCGTACACGCACACGTGCACTGCCTCGCCACTGTAGCGTTAAAAATAGAAATCAGCACAAGGTCAAATCCGAGTTTTTTTAAAACTGGATTCAACACAAGGCTACAAAAAGAATGCAAAGCATAGACAAATTCCAAATACATCAATGCATGAAGACTGAAACAACATGCAAATGCATCAAAACAATGTCGTAGTCATTCCAGCAAAATGACAGTACAAACAAGTGCACATTGGAAGTACAAGATAATAGCAGCAGTGTACATGCACCAGTGATGAAAGTTACAAACAGAGACTACAAGGCAGTGAACACTTGAATGCTTCAGTAAACCAATTGCAAGACCTCAAGTGACATGGTGAAGCAGTACAAAAGAGCAAGTGCAATTCGAACTAACATGATATTAAGCACACAACAGCAAGTGCAATGATCAGATCAATGACCAGCCACAAGTATACACAAAAAATTCATTGACAGGCACAACTAAACCAACAATCAACACAGTGAAGAACATGGATGTCAAAGTGTACATGGAACAATGAAACACAGACCAAATGCTCAAGCAACCAAGAATCAGTGCAATGACCAAGCAATGATCAGACACAGGTAACCAAAGACAACAGTGAAAATGCAGACAACTCAAATGAACATGTGTGGACAATGAAAACCAAAGTCATCAGGTCAGAGACAACACTCAAGCCAGAACATGAATAGTACAACATGACAGTGACATACTGCAACAACCACCACCAAGATACACAAGTGGAAACTCAGGTGATATATGACAAAGTGCAGACAGTCAAGCAAAAATATGGCGGAACTTAGTATTTACTCGAGGAAACTATCAACTACATGCAGCAAGTTCAAATGCACAGTATCAAAGGCATAAAGGTGGCAGACCAATCCATAAATCTGACCCAAACAGATGCAAACCAGGTTGAAATAGTACAGGGCAAGGTCAATGCGAGGCAAAAATCATCTCAGCAAATTTATCCAATGAAAACTCAAGTTAAGCATGAATCAGTGATGTACACCTGATAGTATCAGTGGAAAATATAAATGGTGCACAGCATAAGTATG
The DNA here is from genome assembly GCA_030765085.1 of Allium cepa. Lineage (NCBI taxonomy): Eukaryota > Viridiplantae > Streptophyta > Magnoliopsida > Asparagales > Amaryllidaceae > Allium > Allium cepa. The sequence goes on along the minus strand of CM060929.1, from coordinate 917,836,746 downwards.
AATCAACTTATATATGTATGCTGCATTAGATGACAAGAGTGGATATGAACTCGACCAAATTCACAAACAACTCAAGTGGACAATGCAATAATACTAACTAGAATTACTATATGAATTTCGCTGAAACAAGAATGAATGGAACTACAAAATATCAAAGTGCAGACAACCAAAGAAGAAAATCATCAAGCCAATACAGCAGCAAGTGAATGCAGACCTACATGAACTAATTACAGTGATGCAGCAATGCTACCAGACAACAACAAATGACCTTGATTATAATGAGCACAGTCCAATATGAATGGATACAATGCATGCATAGTACAACTCAATACACATAAACACATATTGAGTACAAAATATTTAAAGGTGGAATGTCAAAATTTCACAAAGGCAGACTGAATGATGCACAGCTACCAGATTAACTAAGCAAATTCAAGACAGCATGTTTTTTTTCTATTCTTCCTTTTTATATCTACTAGTGCCTGTAACTATAAGGGCAGGCATATATGCCTGTATACAATATTTTGATTTCATATCCAACATCTATGCAAGATTTAATTTCTTATTTAAACACCAATCAGAAGTATCAAAACAAAATAAGAATAGAGGCAAGTGAGATTGCTCACAAACAAAAAAGAAAAATAAACAGAATCCAGGAAATGAAGAAGTTCAAGTTTAAGGAAAAAGAAGTTTGCTCACAAATTTTTCTTCCCAGAAGACAGAAAGCTTCCTGACTGTTTTTCAAAGATGAAAGCCTGAACTTGCTTGCTTGAATGCAAATTTGTTTTTAAAACTTCCAGTGAGATTCCAAACTTAAATTCAACTTAAACACATTTTTTTTAAAAACCTTCATTATGAAAAAACATACAAGTTTTATTCAAATCTTAAATCCAAACTTATATTGGGCCGAGGGAAATTGATTTGAAAAATCAAACATGCAGTGTCTGTTCTCATCAATTTTTTTATGAACTAATGATAGCATCTGTTCTCATCAATTTAAATTCAATTAACTAAGCAAATGGAAGCAAACAACACCCAACAACTATTTATACACACATGAACACATGGGTCTATGCAAAAATCATACATGCAGTGTCTGTCCTCATCAGATTTCACTTATGTATATACATACAATACCTATTCATTTCAATAACCTAGCATGCAAACAAATTTACTAAAGTTTTAAAAAGTTACTCACAGGATCAGTTTAACTTGTTCAATTTTGAGTCATGAAACCTCATCTCAAAAACAAGACCGAAGTCAATCACAAAATCAATTGCCAGAAATTCGAACAAGTAAACCAGGGAAATCATCAGCGAAATCAAAATCAGAAAATTCAAGCAACCGAGTAAATCATAAAAGCACCAATTGGAAAAAAAATCACAAAAATCACCAAACAGAAATCGAATTTGCAGAATACCAATTTAGAGATGAATTAGATGTGAGAATTACTCACCTTTGTCGAAGCGAATACGAAAGCCCAAAAAAAAATTTTCCAAAGAGGACGAACGAGCCAAGCAACGCAATCCCAAAGTCAACCAAAACATCAGAGAACGAGCGCGAGCAACATCAGAGGAATCGAATAGTGAAAAGCCCCAATTTGGATCGCAAGCCCTAATTTTGGTTTGAAGAGGAACGAACCAAGAAGTCGCCGCCATTTTTTTTCCTTTTTGATTTATTTCTAGGGTTTGAATGAATGGGGTGAAGTGGGAAACGGGTCGTGGTTTTGCAGAGGAAAAAGGCATGGGATTTTTTCTTCTTTATTTTATATTTATTTTTATATTTTTCTTTTTTTCATTTTAAATAAAATTTGTTTTGTATAATTATTTTCTTTACTTTGTTTTCTAAATTTTGTTGTTTGAATTTTTTAACTATGTGTATTTCTTTATATATTTTGTATTGATTAAAATTTTATTCCTTTTTATTTTAAAGAGAATAAAAATGTTATTTAAACTAACCATCCATTAATAAATTTACATAAATAATAATTCTTGTATCCAAATTATTTTCCTAAGTCATTAGTTTGAATTTAAAATACAAATTCAATATTCAATTGCAACTCCGAAGTCAAATTTAAATTTGTATTCAACTTTTTATAGATTAAATTTTAAAATTTAATCGTCAATTTATAGTTATATTGGGAATTCAATTTAAATCATCATTCAAATATTTAAAATTAATTAAATATTTCCAATTTAAATTGTTTAAAATTCAGGATCGTTACAAAATGTGGGATATTAAAGCTTGGAAATATACTAAGGATTGAATAGTTTATTTTGTGGATCAAATCTATATTTGAAATTGGTAAGATTTGAAATGGTTTATTGGGAAACTAAATTGAATTGAAACTGATAGTTTGAATTGAATTAAATTGGAAATTTGAAAAATTGGGTTTAATTGAATAAATTTGTAAAATGTAAAGAATTAAAGGGAAGTACCATGATTTCAAGTGTATGATTTCGGAATGTTAAGATTTTCAAAGTATAATGATTTCAAGTATTTTGGTTTCGAAAGAGTTATAACTTTGAAAGTATTATGATTTTTGAAAGGTGGATATATGTTTGAAATGGAAATGATATCGTATTGATTTGGATATAGTTTTGAAATAAAAATTGTTTTGGTTTTGGAGTATAAACTATTTTGAAATTAATATAGTTTTGAAATAAAATGGTTTTGGTTTCGAAGTATAAACTGTTTTGAAAGGAATATAGTTTGGAAATGAAATCATTTGATTTTGAAGTATGAACTATTTTGAAATAATCACGGCGTTATAATAATGATTGGTTGTTAAAGAGACTGGGATCGGAAGTTGTCATACTCTCTGCCAACTCCAAAAACCACTTTAACAACTGTGTACGTAGTGGAGATTCCAGAATAAAGTAGGATGGTTGCGACGTTCTTGAGGTATATTACGTGGACCCGACTCCCGTGAGTTTGCTTAAGGTGGCTAAAACAGGAGCGGTCTCGGGCCAAAAGGGGTAGCTCCTTTGGTCGGACACACTTCTTCGATACTATACTCTTACTTATGTTTGATTTGATGGCCATCTTCGTTTTTTATTTGGGAGTGTGTTCCGAGATGGGCGTAGTGGCTGCTACGTTACCGCCAGCCCGTGTGCGTAATTGGTATATCTACCCTGGTAACGTCTTGTGTGTCGTGTCACCTACCATACCGAGATCTACTATGAGTTTCTATTTGTGCCGTACCTATGCCGTATCTTCTCGTAGCCTTTCGATCTAGAGGTACGCATGAACTGTGTAGTCTACTGGCACTATTACGTGTTAAGGGCTATATGGGTAACCCCTTGATGCTATTTTAAAGTATGTTTATTTTACTATTAGACATTATTATAATAGTGAATATTACTACATAGTAAATAGTTTAATGGATCCTTAAAGGATGGGCTATCCTAAACAACCTTCAAGTTACTGATGCATTTTGTTACTGCTCACTTGAGTTGATTTACAGTTCATAAGTATGTATGTCCTGACTCGAGTGTTTTGTGTTTTATTTACACTCGGGTCAGACTGAGTGATTCAACATTCAAGACTCACCTTTGGAGTTAGGGCTTTGCTTGAAGATCCAGCCATCTATTTTGCCTTCAGCATCCAGTGATTTCAGTGATGTATTCTGATTTTTACCTGATGAATCTTGTTACTCTTCTTTTGTATATTATTTAACTCGAATGTATCTTATATGTATAGTAGCTTCATGAACTACTATCTCTTTTACTTCTGCTGCATTATTAAATACTCCGTGTCTGTGATCTGTGATTATTTATTTACTGTATATTTTGAGGTATGCCAAATTTTATTTACAATACGGTATTTTGAGCAATTCAAGTCCGACATGTGCGGATGGGAGTCATTGAAAATATCGGGTTGTTACAAGATGAATCGACTACAGATGATAACCAACTAATTTTTATTACTTTTGAACTTAGGATTTGAGAGCTCTATTATACTGACATCACTTTCAAATCACTAAGCATACTTTATATAAGTAATGATCTAATGGTGGAAATTGTTACCTACTTAGGATTTTGTAGGGAAATGAGTTTATTAAAAATGGAGCAGTTGTTAAATTTTTGTCCTAAAGAACAAAAGCTTCTTTCATATAGGGGCCAAAATGTTAACTATAAAAATTCACTTAAGAATAAAGGTATAAAAGAAGACCTGTAAAAGTGACGGGTTCTAAAAAATTAAAGATATGGGCTTCGTAAAAAATCAAAAGAAATGTTTCGAAGGTATTGAGATGGCTTTCGAAGGAGTTACAAGCGCGAAGTGCTATTATAAATAACAGGCAAAACAAAAGCTTTCAAACAGGTAGAAAAAAAAGGTAAGGTTACCCTTCCGCTTTATCTAGACCTTTCGAAATAGATGGTTCCACATATATGAGAGAAGCTATCATGGGTTTGAAACACCTTTCGAAGATATTGAATGATAGACTTGCAAACAAGAACCAACTTCATCAAAATAGTAGGTTTTGTCATTGTCAATCTGCTACATGAAGAAGTGATTCCAATACACATCTTTCGAAAGCAAGAGCGAGTCTTTTGAAGCGGTTGGAACCCTTCAAAGGCATGAAGAAAAACTCCACATGAAGGCCTAGCATGCTTTCTCTAAGATCCAATCAGCATTCACCATTCCTTTTTAAGCAATGAGAAATCCCAACTCATCTCCCACCTGCAATGGTATAGCAACACAAAGAAAAAGATGCTCCTACACCTATTTTGATGAGGTTAAAAGTAACCCAGAAAGAAGTAAAATAAAAGAGGCGCTCAAGCATAAATGGTGGTGGGGAATTATTAAGGAAACCCTTTCGACTGGGTCGAAAGGTCTCATATGAGAAGATGGAGGGATAAGAATGGATAAGAAAAGTCAAATGAAATGCCTTTTTACCGCATCAGAAGAAAGCATGCACAAGGAGAAAGGATGGCCTTTCGACCTTGTTGAAAGGATGCACCCAAAAGTTCAAAGGAAATCACTTTCGACCACGTCAAAAGAAGGTGAGCAGAAGAATAAAGGAAGGCATTTCGACCATGTTGAAAGGCTGTGTGCAGAAAATTGAAGGAAGTCTTTTCGACTGAAGTGAAAGGATAGACATGGAAGGGGGCCAACCTGTATCTATAAATATGACCCTAGGGTCCGAGTTCGGGGACCAGATTTTGGAAATCCTAAATTCTTTCTTCTATTTCTTAGCTAATCAAATCTTTGTAACCCTAAATCAATCGGAAAAAAGCTCCCTTACAATAACTCAATTTGGACTAGTGCTAAAGGGGAAGCGCATGGATTTAATGAAGATTTTGATCATGCGAGAAATCATTTCGATCTTTAGCTTGACTAATGATCAATTGCACATGATGCTTGCTTATTTTCTTAATTTTGATTTGTCATAGGCGACGCAATGGGAACAACTTGGATAATACATATACGAAACACATTATCATCATGTTTAATAATATCAAATATTAAACAAAGATAATAATAATGATTCGATATTGATTAATTCATACGGTTTATGTTGTCCAAGATGTTATACCAAGTTGTATAGAACATAGATTTTGTATATTGTATATTAATTCCACGTCGAAAGGATAAATACCATTTTGACTTGATCGAAAGGGATGTTTCGAAGGGAATTTGATGTATAAATTCCAAACTATGTTAGCTGGATTAACTCCTTCGAAAGGTATATACACATAATAATACATATAATCATTTCGACTAAGTCCTTTCCAAAAGTGTATATACAATATCATTGAAAGTAAATACTCTTTCTTAAGGGAAGAATGGACCTTTCGACACATTCGAAAGAGATTAATATTCAATATAAATCGCCTCTTTCGACTCACTCAAAAAGAGCCTTCATAGAGGATGCTTTCTCCTTAACCTTCATTTCAGTAGGGTTGATTGGATCACTCCATAAGCAACTTGCCCAAACCAACTCATTTGAAAAGGGGTTTCGAAGAGAGTAGCCACTTTTATAAAATCCACTTTTGAAGTGTTTAAAGCAGGTCTTGATAATCACTTGGCTTTGGGGATGTTAACAAGTTTTCTTTTCAACAAAAGTAATTAAATAACACATTAAAAATACATTTTTAGTATATATAGTTTAGAAAGCTTACGCCATTCTAAAATATTCAACTTTAGGTGTAGAATCAATCAAAACCCCTTAAATAAGCGTAGATCTGAAATGAACAATAGCTGCATGATTCCCAATGCATCCAAAACAACTAACTTCAAGATCCTATGTTAATCCATTCCTACTTACTTAATTATTCTTTATTTAGGGATAGTTTGATGGAATTTGGCTAAGAAATAATTAAATAAAGGTTAGGAGATGTCTTTAGGAAGAATAAAATTGACTAGTTTCAGCTGGAGGTGTTGCAATTAACCTTAGTCCTAAAATAATTAGCAATCCAAATTATAGGCTTATGTTAATTACCTACCAATCTACCTAAAATCTATCTAATTTAAAATGACCATATCTCCTAAACCATAAGGCCAAAATTTAGTTATACCACTCTATAGAAAGACAAATCATCAAATCTTTCAATTGGTTGTGATTTCAGACTCTAATTCAACTTGTACCAAAAGTTATAGATCTTAAAAAACAAATTAGAGTCATAACCATCCATAATTATTCAAAGGATCGCAAATATCGATATTCGAAATTCTCAAAGTTATATTTCATTTAGACCTAATTTAGTTATAAAAATAATACTTTTACGATCCAGCAATACATAAAACTATGGGTAATTACATGGATGCACCCAAAGCTATGGCTTTGGAGATCGAGTGAAATCCATGGAAATTAGAGAAGGATTGACGTTGGATATTAGCGCAAGGGGTTGCAACATAAAATCATCAAAATAGCTTCCGCTATACAAATTTTAAGTATGTTTCGTCAATTGACTACAACATGGGGGTGTTCAAACAGATGTGAAATCAGCGTAGAATTGATATAGATAGGTGTGGATTTAGATGGTAACAATGCCAAAAGCGATTTAAACAATTTGAAAATAATTCAAAGTGGGTTTGAAAGAGTTTGGTCGATGATACTTCTATTGGAAGGTATCAATAGCAAGGAAGAAATGAGAAAGCGGGAGGGGAAGATGACCAAGTGTTGCTTTTATATAAAGGGCCATTGATCAGTACTTATTGATATCGGTTGGTCACATAATTAATGTATTCATAATCTTCCTTGAACTTACTATCTTGAAGTTTACAACTAGAATTTTCTAGAATTATAGATTATATTCAACCTATGGATAGACGGAAGTCTCGCATGAAAAGGAAGATTCTTCTAATTGTACAAATTTGGATATTATACCGGCAAGGTTGACGTTATTGAACAATTGAGGGAAGATAAAGTGTTCTTTGAATGATAGAATTTTCCATGGAAACAATCTAAGTAATGGATGCATCTTATTAACTCCAGGTTCAATTTTTTATCTCTAAATAAACCATGCTTTGTATTTGCAAAAGCTTACTTAGGGGTAGTGTTATCCATATTTTTTCATACATGATGATTCGATAATATTGGATTTCATAATGATGAAGAAATGAATTCAACGCTTGTCGGAAATTGAGTGAAAGATGGTATAAAGAAAAGGATTTAAGAATTGGCTATGAATTCTTGATTGGTATCATTCGATAGCATCAATTGGTATATATTAATAACTTTGATTTGTACTAATCGATAGGTTCATTAATTCTCATTGAGAAATCAATGGATTCTTGTCTTGGATCATGGCTTGAAGCTAGGGCATAACGTAATAATGGATTGATAGAAAAAAAGACAGTACTTTGGAGCAAAGAAATAATTTTGCTAAAGTCAATCAACCGGTACCAATCGATAGGCCATCAACCCATATCGATCAGTTGGTTATTTCTCTTTTGGGCAGAGTCAATATAGCTTGATTCTTCTACTTTTTCTGTAGATCTAGATGAGGACTTCTAGAGATTGAGAGTGTTTTAGAACCCTAAATCTTCCCCTACACCCATATATACAAGGGAACATCATAGAAGGGTATCAAACTTTTTCACCAGGGAGAGCTCTACCACACGATGAACTAATATCAAAAATTAGATTTTGACTTCATTATTGTAAATATCTTTAGAGATAATGAAAATTAATAATAATAACTGATTAAAATAGACAAAGGGGTAGCCGAACCATTATAAAATTTCTTTTTTTATTGTTAACGCTAAAATTCGAACGCTAACACCCCGATGTACAGAATGTAGTTGTGAAAGCACCACCCGTTGGTACGGGAACCAGAAAAAAGTAAGAATCACAGAAAAGTAGTAAAAGACACGAAATTTACAGTGGTTCGTCTTATTAACAAGCCTACGTCCACTTTAATCTCCTTTATTGCTGATATGATTACAACCCTTTACAAGATTCCTCGATTACAACACACTTTGAGTTATGAGTCATTTAGAACAAGTAGCCTAAACTTCGATGTCGATAAAAATCTTCGAATCCATGTTGGATATGTATGATTTCTTCGTGAAGTTCCTTGAAGCGTTCTTTGAGTCTCGAAAGCTTTAAGTGTTGAAGAAGTTCGGAATGCAGCAGAGTAACGGCGCTTGAAATCGATCCGCCAAAAATCTCCTGCATGCTGGAGCTATGGGTGTATTTATAGGCTATTTCCGGAGTTAGGTCTTAGGTCGTGACCGACCTAAGTTAGGTCGTAGGTCGTGACCGACCTAAGATGCATTGACTTCTCCTTCACAGGAACACGCATGCTGGTTTGAACAAGTCTTAGGTCGTGAGCGACCTATCCCCTTGTGGCATGGTATAGGCGGCTTCTTTATTCATGCGGATAGGTTAAGAGCGACCTATCTTAGGTCGTTAGCGACCTATCATAGGTCGTGAGCGACCTATCATAGGTCGTGAGCACTTTCCTGTAGCCATAGCTGGTGTCTTTAGGTCGTTGAGTCTCTTAGGTCGCGGCCTCCTTTAGGTCGCGAAGCTCCATAGGTCGAGACATCTCTTAGGTCGCAGCTCTCTTAGGTCGTAGCTACCTTTAGGTCGTTAGGTTCTACTAGGTCGTTGAATGCTTGAGTCATTAGGTCGCTTGCCTGTTGAGTCGCTAGATCGCTCCATCCTCTAGGTCGTTTTGCCAGTTAGGTCGCTAGGTCACTTTAGGTCGCGGCCTCTTTAGGTCGCCGCATTCTCTTAGGTCGCGGCCTTCCTTAGGTCGCTTGACACTTTTAGGTCGCAACATTTTGTTAGGTCGCGGCCTTCCTTAGGTCGTTGAGCCACTTCTCCTGTTAGCTCCTTAGACCGTTCCTTTTATTAGATCGCGTATACCGTTTTGGACGGGGCGCTGCCCCCTGGACCCTTGCAACCTGACCGGTCAGGTCGAACACCGTAGGCGGTGGCGTTGCCCCCGCACCCCCACCTTGGGGGGTTGGCACCCCCCCGGACCCCCCTCCGTAGGGGATCTTATCTGAAAAGTCATTCAACAGAACTTGCTTTATTGGGAGGTTGAGTTGACCATCCTTCGAGATGAACTATCATTGGCTTCTCGGTCGATGTTTTGATATCACAGCCTTGCTGAAAAAGTGGAGTTAACATTTATTTTTCTAGCTTTCCTTTTAACTTTGTTTTAATATTTAGTCATATCTAGACCTAAGATACAACAAATAAGACTCGTAGTTAACAAAAATCATGTAACGATCCCGTTTTTGAGTCAAATTTAAATTGGTAAATTAAATAAAATTTTGAATTTAATTGTGAATTAATTGGAATTTTTCCAATTAAAATAAAATATTTGTTTGTTTATTTATATATATGTATATAAATTTATTATAAATTGAATTTTGGAATTGAAATTTTAAAATAAATATTTTGAGAAATAATTTGAATTTGAAAAGTCTATAATTCAAAACTAATAAGAAGTTGTCTTGGAATTATAATATATATATATATATATATATTTGGAAGTTATATTTTGAATTCCAAAAGCTATTTAAAAGTTAAATTTTGTATATTTCAAAATATATATGCCTTGTAATTTGAAAGTTATAATTTGAATTTAATTTAAATAATTTTCAAATAAAAGTTGTTTAAAGTCAAATTTATATTCTAAAGACTTGTATATATAACCTATACATATTTGTGTTTATTTATTAAGGTGTAATTTAATTTTAAATTTTAAATCAATTTCTTTAAAAGCTATAAATATCTATGTACGTATGTACATATATATATTGTTGTTGTTGTTGTTGCTGTTGTTATTATTACGAATGTATAAGCATGCTCATGTGGGCCTGCATTTAATCATAACGTGCTTGCATTTACAGTCTCATTTGTGGAAGTAAATTTGACAATACTATTGCCAGCGAAAACTGAACCTTAAACAACGACTGGAAAGACAGAGACAACTGAAGAACATTCATAGAAGTAATAACTTGAAAGAATTCATAGTTTTATCATTCTTTTCATTTATTTAGTTAATTTTATACTACTGAAAATGGGAAATACTACTTGTGCATATGCTTGTTTAGCTAGTGTGGGATGCGGGTAAAAATTATCAAAGTACATCCGCTATTAACCGTTAAGCTCTTAATTTATTTCATAATCAATTATATGAAAAACATTGCTACTCTTACTACTTCAATTGTATCTTCCTTTTGAATAGGCAAGGTGTGACGAACCCGACTTCCTATCTTCAGGAAATCGCATCGCTAATAAGAAAGAAAGGGATAGAAATAGAAAGAAAGAGAAGAAAGAAGAAACAACACATCAGAATCTAAACAGCGGAACGAATAAATTATATTAATAACATAAATATTACATAGTATCATATACATCAGAGTTACACAGCTTATACAACATATACTAGACAGTTATAAACACCTGTCTAGTTATACAACTCAATACAATACAAGGAAACTACTCAGAGAAACCAACACAGTGGAACACTATATTCTACACGCAGAAGCCTCCTGCTCCATTGCTCCTCCACAACTCGTCAAAGCTAACCTGAATCCCTTGGCTACTCGTAAAAATTTGAGTACCCAAGAGTTTATGAAAAATAAAAATAAACTCCGGGTCAGACATGGGTCTGGTGTGAGTAACAGGTTAAAGTTGCTTAATTTTCAAAAACCCTTTTAAAAGGAAAAGGTATCACCTAAGACTTCCCACACATAAACATGGAAAAGTTTTTACCTTACGCTAACCAAAACATTTGATAGAAAATTCAGTGGTATTATAATAGGTCTAGGGTTTTCAAGTAAATATGAAATAGCTGAAATTGTTACATGATTAAATTCCAGCATACTAGCCACAAAAGTGGGCAATACAATCAAATCTGATGGCACTTATTGGATTTTGGATTCCATACAATGGCAGGGCTACTGGGTACCGCCCGTCACAGTACGTGGCCTAGATCAACGTATCGAGGAGCCACCCTAACTCCCCTGCAACACAAGGCCGGAACCATTCCTTACTGAACAGTTCCGAACAAGACAACCCCGCAGTTGACGCGCGATTCCAACTGCCCACACAGCCGAATAAAAAGGGACCTCTAGACAGGGGTAAATCTAGCTCTCAAGTGGGGGCTACCCATGAAGCCTTGCTGCACCTCCCCTGTTTTAGCCATTCCCGGTTGATGAGGCTTGAGGCTACGATTACCTTTATAGGATACATCACTTAGAATGCTCATCGTCCACCTGACGATGTTCTGAAAGCACTCAATCTATACAAGTTCGTTCCGGGTTCGAACGAAACCGAAGGCATTACCTCGTTACACTCGTTTTGGAATCACCCTCAGAGTTAACGATGATAACCCTTGCATTCTGAATCTTCATCTTCACTTTAGATTCATGACCTATCGTAAATTTGGATCGATGTGGTTTTCGGATATCCAAATATGGAAACCCGACCCCGGTCTCATCGAAATACAAAGCGTGTCTTTTAGGGCCAAGTTGTTTTAAAGTTTAAAACAATTCAATTATCTATATACACATAGATAGATAACTTACAAATCATAACTGATAATCAACATTATCACATAACAGATAACCCACATTATCAATATCAAATAGATATCCCATATATCACCATCACAATAGATAACCTATATTATCATCACAATTCAATCAAGTCATTCATAACACACAATATCATTCATCTCATTTCTGAGATCACAAAGCATCTAAGACAATCAATGTCATCCATTTTCTCATAAGCAAAGATCTACACATACAACATCTATAATTAATTTAAAATGAATTAAATTAACTACCTTCATCCCTAATTAATTTAAAATGAATTAAATTAATCACTTTACCTTTAATTAATATTTATCTTGCTTACTTAACCATTTAATTGATTACAATCAATTAATCATTATTCAAATTAATCACCTTAATTAATCATCTTTGATTAATTATACTTAATTACACTTATGTAATTATCCTTAATTAATTTCACAAATTAATTATTCTCAACCAAAAATAGTAGTTAACCTTTAATTACTTCAATTAATTAATTAACTAAAATTAATTACATTAATCCTAATTAATTACATTAATTAATTACCCTTAATTACATATTATTGATTAATTAATCATAATTAATCATCTTTAATTACATCATTAATTAGATTAATTAATGATCCTTAATTAATTATCTTCTTAAATTAATTACCTTAAGTAATTAACCTATAATTATTAATCCTTCTTGATTAACCATATTTATAAGTAATTAACTTAATTACTTCATTAAAATAAAATAATTATTTCTTAATTGTTTTCTTAATTAATCCCCTGATTAATTATAAGTAATTTAATTCAAATTACTTACATTATCAAAACATCTTCCATTAATTACATCTTGTAATTTCTAATCAATTACTTTACTAAGTAATTTTCAAATTCCTTAATTACTTTGAGTAATTACCATCAAACATCCAATGTTTAAACTAAATTAAACTTAATTAATCAATTTAAACAATCACCTTTAACTTAATTAATTACCTTAAGTAATTAATTCCCTAATTACGTCATTAAGTAATTACACTTAAACAATTTATAAATGATTATTATTAAATTAATCTAATCAATTATAAAAATTAACCACATTAATTAATTATTAAATAATCCTGGTTAATGACCTTCATTAACCATTCTCTAATTAATTTATTTAAATAATTAACTTAGATTAATTATAAATTAAATTATCTTTAATTATCCATTAATTAAAGTCTAATTATTTAATTAATTAACCTTGATCCAAACTTAATTACTTAATTAATAATTCTTTAATTATTAATTAAAAATCTAATTAATGATCTTAATTACCAATTGATTAACCCTTAATCAATTATATATTTATCCCTAATCAATTAAGAAATTAAATAAATTAATTATTCCTTAATTACCTTATTAATTAAATTAATTTCAAACATTTACATTAACTTAATTTTAAGATAAAATATTTCTTAATTATGTTTAAAAACAAATTTATTTTAAAACAAAATACTTTTGAACTTGCTTTCAAATTTCATTTTAAATACAAGTTTTAAAATGAAAATAATTTAAACTTATCAAAGTTTAAATAATTTAAAAACTTTTTAAATTGCAAATCAAACAAGTGCTATGAAAATTTTAAAGTTAAATTCTTTTCAAAATTTTAATAACTTAAATTTACATTTAATTTAAAACTTCAAATTTAAACCTTCTTTTAAATTTAAAACTGAAATTCAAATTTAACTTTTGAATTTCCAGATTTTAAATAAACTCAAATTCACTCATATCTTTAAAATCTCATTTCTAAAAGTGTTTAAAACTATTTTATCAAACCAATGGTTGATTAAGTTTAAATTTCTGAAACTTTAATTTTGTTTAAAAACTGGGATTTGAATTCAAATTAGAAATTCAAACTAGAATTGAATTTTAAACCTAAATTTTAGTTTAAACCTAAAACTACAGATTTTAAATTTTTTTAAAAACCCCAGATTTTAAAATCAGGTTTCAAACCTGGAAATTGAAGTGCAAACCCGAGAAACTAAAATTCTACTTCGAGTTTTAAGCCTATCTTCCCCGAGAAAATCAATAGATTGCTTCGAGTAATCCCAAACAACTCCTCTGTTCCAACTACAGCAAACCCAACATCACCAGATACCTCTCATCACCGTGCATATGCATGGTGACTATGACCACCGTTGATCATCAGTGATGATCTCAGCAAACCAGAAAATGACCCAGTAACTCACCACAATCATCAACTCGAGCTACCACCCTCAAAGACAAAATCGAACAACCACTTACAAAACCTGGAAACAGAAAAACAGGTTTCACCTTCTAACCTGTCAACGGCCAATCCCCGCCGCTCCGACCACCATATGATCTACCACTCCGGCCTCGACTACAAATACGTCCAAACTATCCATCCTCAAAAGATTGCAACTCTCGGTCAATTATACAAATCAAAAAGTTCGATTCATTGAACCTCCTTAAAACTAGGGTTCCAACTTGAATTCCACTGCCGCACCTTCTCTGGTGAATTCCATCACCAAAAAGCATTTTTCCCAACTTCTCCTATTCCCATACAATCACCCAGAAGAAACTCAAGGTTTCCAAATTCAAAAATCATCAGGATTTGCTAAAAATTCAATAACAGTTAAAAACCCAACTACAACTTCATCTACCACCTTAAAATCCTAATTCCTGATCTAAAAATCAAGTTATAGTAAATGCTTCATATTTATGAAACTGCATTACAAATTTAACATATTTCAATTTTAGTTAAAAATTATCATATACTGATGTTCTTTGTGTTTTCCAGAGACAACAACTGTATATATATTTTATTTTTAACTTACTTACAATTTTAAGTATTAACTTCAGAAGATCA